>APFE030917577.1:43917-123337 GCA_000404065.3 Pinus taeda | reverse complement strand
AGAATACTGCAGATGCATTGACAAAATCTGTGAGCTTTGAGAAGTTCTCTTGGTGTAGAGAAACAATGGGCATTACAGTGCTGGATAAATAACTAAGCTCTCTTGTGGCCCCCTGTGGAAAGAAAACAAAAAATAGGAGAATTTTGGGTTGTGTTATATTCTTTCCACGACTAGCCCACATAGTTAAGTTGGCGGTTAGAGGGGGGCCGAAGCCCCCCCTTCGTTGCGTTGATTGCGTAGCAGGGGGGGGTCACAAGGGGTTTGAGGGGTGTATGTAACCCGCCTCTATGGGATCCAGGTCAGCGCCCCGGAAAATTTTGGTTTTGAACCCTATGTTAGGTTCAGCAAACTTACCTATGGTTTTGTGCATGATTTTCGCACATGGTTTTGGACGCTATGGTTTTTGGTCCATGGTTTTGGACGTGATGGTTCTCAGTCCATGGTATTAGATGCTTCGGCATGTATAAATATGTATTGTAACATTGAAAGGAACATAATGAAAAATCAAGCTGGTAGTCCCAGTTTTGGGATCCAGGGGAAAATCCCTATGTATATGTGTTTTATGTGTTATGCTCTCGCATTGTTTATTTTCTATGTTTTAGAATTCGTATGCAGGTAATTTTTGTACAGGGTTAAAACCTACATAAATGAATATCTAATGGTTACATATCAAAGGGCTCAGATTCATCTTCCACCCCTAGACTATCCAAATAATGGAGCTTCTAGTCCTTAGCACTCTCGAATGGTGTATGCTATCGGTCACAATTTTTGGAGGAAAACCATTAAATGATTTGAAAGTCGTAGAGACATATGTGAAATGCATTGGAAACACAATGAGAAAATTTTGAAGTGATTAAACAATATTTCATGTTTAAATTGTGGCCAAGTCAATATTCATTTGGAAACTCATATTGTAATACTTGACATTTTATATAATAAAATTTGCAGTTTAAATTAATTATGATTATACTTGATATTTTTTAGTGTTGTAATCAACTTATGAGACTTTGCATGATTCACATGTGTTTTCATATTAGATGAGCATGAATTTTATATGATATATTTTTTAATATAGTCACAAAAATACTAATTTATTGATGTTTATTAATAATGAACACAAATAAAATGGATATACAATGACTAAATTAGTTTTTTATAATGATTATTAATGAAAGTAAGTGAAATGAATATACACTTCTAAATTAGTTATTTATATAATGAATATGAAACTAAAAAAAACAGATGAATGACTATTGGAAATAACAAATTTGTGACTATGAACAATGATTAAAATTTGCATAAAATTAACTATTAGTGGCTAATTTATATACGTATTTTATCTCGCAACAAACATTTTGGTCATATTTATTTGGTCATTAATTGGTTTCAAATGATGACTAAAATTTGCATATAAACAACTATTAGTGGCTAATTTAAAGTATTTTATCTCACGACCAACATTTTGGTCATATTTCTTTAGTCATTAATTGGTTTCCTCTAGTGATCATGTAGTAGTATATTTGGTTGTGTGTTTAGTCATTAAATGGGCAATTAATGACTAAATCAATGACCAAATTCACAACTAAATATACTACTAGAAGATAAAATTGAGATAGTCATGTAATGACTAAGTTAAATATGACTAAATTGGTTATGGATATAAGATATTTTAAATTAGACACGAATGGTCACATGACCAAAAATAATAATTTATATGTGATTTTTAGTATTTTTTTATTCACCAATTTTTGTTTTTCTACTAGTGCACCCAATTCATTGAGGTTTCCAACTAATGAGGTAGTGGCTTGTTCATTACTTAATTATGTGCATAAATTTGTCTACATAGGGCAAAGGTCCCTCAAGAACATGGGAAATATTCATTATTATTTCCCAGACTAGATTTATGAGGGAATTATAGAATTACACATGTAAATATTTTTTATTCTTAGCCTAGACAAAGATTTCGACTGGATGGTAGCATTAAGTTTTTGTCCGCCCATAATAGGGTATTTTCTAGTCAATGTAAGTTTATTGATTGGGTCATTTCAACTAATCATACCTGGTTGATGTAATTCAATTGGTTGGGTCATTTCAGTTGATCTTGTTTAATCAAGGTAAATCGACTGATTAGGTCATTTCGACTAACCCTGTTTAGTCGTGCTAAGTCGACTATTTGTGGTAAGTCAACTAGTTACGTTAAATCAATGGGTGTGGTTATGTCGACTGGTTCTATCATGTTGATTGATAGTTTTTGGTCGACTAGCTGGGTTGTATCGAAAATCACTCAACCAGCTAAGTACGGTGATGTATTCCAAAGTTAATTCCACAAGCTTTAGAGAAGTGGGAATTTTATAGCCCCATTTCCATAATGAGACCATGGAGGTTAGGTTAAATGGAAGTAACACCTTCCACTAATTTGGTTTAGTTTAGGTTGTGGAAGGGACCGTTACAGTTGAAAGATGCATCAACCTCTAGGGACATAAAGGAAAGTCATGATGACAAGGCCAAAAGGAACATTATAAGGCTAGAGAGAAAATAAAACTAGTTTCGTGTTGCCATTGTGGAGAGGTACATATGAAGAAAGACTTCCCTAATAAAAAACAAGAGAGGAAGAATAGTTCATGTGAATCCTGGGCACATGAACCAACAATCCTTAATACATAAAGAGATGACGAATAATCCCCTCAAGCTCTCTAAAATACTAAAAAGCTCATTCTTGAACTATTTAGAGGGATGATTTAATTTTGAGGTTGCTATAAACCTTGAAAGGACTCTAAATAAAATTTTGTGCATATGTTGGCGATGGACACACTGAACATGCGAACTCAATGGATTGAGTTATTATGGACTAATGGATGATGTGTAAAGGAAATTTTTTACATGACCTTGTTGTTAGTGTTG
This sequence comes from Pinus taeda, assembly GCA_000404065.3. NCBI lineage: Eukaryota > Viridiplantae > Streptophyta > Pinopsida > Pinales > Pinaceae > Pinus > Pinus taeda. The sequence goes on along the minus strand of APFE030917577.1, from coordinate 120,436 downwards.
GCTACATTTTTTCTTGTTTCTTTTGTTTGTTGACTTTGAGCATGGCCATGCTACTGTTATGCAACCAGCTCAAGAAAAAAGATAGAAAAGATAGATCAACGCCTTAGAATTTAGCCTCTTCGAGGGGGCAACCTCCTTTACATTACATAAATGAACAATTCTTGGATGATTCAAATGACAAAACCTCCTTTCTATATATAGGAGTCTAAGGAGTCACAATATAACCCAGCAGACCTAACAATAATAATATAAAGCCTAAAAAATAACAATGGAGGGATTCTATGGGGCACAATAATAAAACTATGGGGACAATAGGGGCACAAAAATATTAATAAGGGATAAAACTACAATAGTAATGGGGTAATCACTAGTATTACAAGGACCTAACAAATTCATAATGACCCTCATAAGTTCTAAATGCTGTTTTTGGAATGCCTCCAGTCTTCATTCTAATTTGATGATATCCTAAATGAAGATACAACTTGGTGAAGTAAATTGATCCATGCAATTCATCCAGTAATTCATCAATGACAGGAACAGGAAACTTATCTTTAATAATGAGCTTGTTGAGCTCCCTATAATCTAAACACATGCGCCACGATCCATCCTTCTTGTGCACCAATACTACTAGAGCAGAGAAAGAACTTTGACTAGGTTGAATTATACTAGCCTCTAGCATTTTCAGAACCATACATTCAATTTCACTCTTTTGGGCTTAGGGATATCTGTAGAGCCTGATGTTTGGAGGAACACTTCCTGGAATTAGATGAATAGCATGATCATCATCACAAATAAGTGGGAGAGCTTCGAGAGTCTCAAATACCTTGGAATGATTGTACAAGAATTTTTGGAGATCTGGAGAAATAGATGATTTCGATGTGGAAACATTTAGCGAACATAATTGTGCAATTACACCTCTTTGTTCCTTTTTTAGAAGCTTTGTCATACCGTTAGAGCTGATTATTTTTCCCATTTTCCCTGCAGTACCCCTTAATTCAACTTCCTTTCCTTCTACAGAAAATTTCATGAAAGGTTCTTGAAAATTAAAAGCTATTGTACCCAAGGATTGTATCCATTGGACTCCTAGTACAACATCAGCACCTCCCATTGGAATGGAAAGCATTGGGCTAGTCAATAAATATTCTCCCATGGATAGCTTGATATTACGACACTTTCCAGAGCAATTTATTGTTCCTCCATTGCAACCATCACTTGACACTCTAGTGCTGGATATAAGAAGCAATTCAATTCTTTTTCTACCTTACAATGAATAAAATTGTGGGTACTTCTTAAATCAATCAACACTATTCCCTTTTTCTTCTTGATTTGTCCTTCTATCTTGATGGTTTCAGGAGTGGTAATTCCCGCCAATGCATTACAAGATATGGTCGGATTCATTTGTTCTTCATCTAGGCTTTGTTCCTGGAGTATATCCTCTTCTTTTGACCTATCTTGCTCATTTTCTTCTTCCTCTTCACAATCTATGTAGAATAATTTCTTCTCAGCACACTTATGACCTTTAGTGTATTTGCTATCACAACTGTAACAAAGCCCTTTTGCTCTTTTTTCTTCCAATTTCTGTGGTGTCAACCTTATAGGCTGTGGAAGACTAGCGACAACAACAATTTCGTCTTTATAGATGTGAGTGGTATGCTTCCTGGTTGCCATAATATTGCTTTCCATTTTTCTTGCTAACCTGAATGCCTTCTCTAATGAATTAGGTTCCCAAAGGCGAACATCATGTTGGATATTATCCTTTAAAGTCCCTATGAACACATCAATCCTATGCTCCTTTGGAATATTTTTTACCCTTATGTTCCATTTTTGGAACTCCTCAATGTGCTCCATTATTGAACCCTTTTGTTTGAGACTTATCAATTGGCTAAAAAAAGTGTTGCTTTTTGTATCCTCATAATGTGCTATCAATTCTTTCGTAAAAATTGCCCAAGTGTAAATGTTTACGAGAGCAAAGCCATTGATACCATACAAACTGATTTGGTTCCAAATATAAAGTTGCAATACGTACCTTTTGTGTGTTTTGCACATTATTGAGATCGAAAAATTGCTCCATCTATAAAATCCATGTTGCGGGATCCTTTCCATCAAACTTCCTCATATTGATTTTTGGAATATGGTGGGTCTTTGATCCAACATTAGAGTCTATGGAATCATGATTAACATTTATTTTGTTGTCATCATGAGTTTCCTTTACTACCCTTTCACCATTAGTGGCCATTTCTTGTAGCAACGTATTCATATTTATCTTCAATTCGTCCATGTCTGTCTTCAAATCTATCTTCAAATCGTCCATCTTAGCTTCTACGCCTTTCTTTAAACCATCCATCTTAGCTTATACATCTTTCTTTAAACCATCCATCTTAGATTCTGTTCCTTTTTGTGCAAGTGACAATTGTTGCACTTGGTCTCATAATTTTGATATATCATGTTGCATTTCTTCCTCTTCTTCATGGGTCATGCTAGAGCTTTCAGGTTGCCTACTAGGTGTTTGCATTTTCTTTCCTCAGGACATCAATTACCAATAATAATGCTTTACTATGCCCTTTGAATTCCTTCAAACCAATTTTTCAAACCAATCTTATGCAAAAATTTAAAAAAAACTACACACCTTTTTTCACTTTGTAGGAGCCTGATATTGAATCAAATGTATCTCTGTAATTTCGGATCATCGATGTCTGAAATTGTGATCTATGGTAGCCCTCTATGTCCTCTTTCCAATGCCACCAGTGTGAGCCAAATTGGATTCTCCAAGGAAGAGTTATGTGAAATCTCCCACAGTGACCTGATTATAGACTAGTTCAGTAGAGCGAACTTGTACGACGTGCCACAAGTCATTGTTTCCACCTTTAGCTCTGAACAACATATAGAAAAAACTATAGTCTGTCCTCTTTTTGTACCTTCTTACAAAATTTTAATCCAATGCTCAGAGAAAAATTTATGACGGTTTTCCCCAGGTCCCCTGTTTGGAATGTAAATCAGGAGTCTACAAAAATCCCAACTTCATCAAATGATATCACCGCAATTATAGCGCAAAAAGCTCTAAACTTCGGACCCGAGATTTAGCACGATGTCTTCTCAAATGGGTTTTTTTTCAACTTCTGAAACGTCGCAGAAAAAAAGTTATAGCGAAAATGCCACGATGACCTGTTTGGAGCAACGAAACCCTAGAATCCAAAGCTCTGATACCAAATGTTATGCAACCAGCTCAAGAAAAAGATAGAAAAGATAGATCAACGCCTTAGAATTCAGCCTCTTCGAGGGGGAAACCTCCTTTAAATTACATAAATGAACAATTCTTGGATGATTCAAATGACAAAATATCCTTTCTATATATAGGAGTCTAAGGCGTCACAATATAACCCAGCTAACCTAACAATAATAATATAAAGCCACAAAAATAACAATAGAGGGATTTTATGGGGCACAGTAATAACAATATGGGGACAATAGGGGCACAACAATATTAATAAGGGGTATAACTACAATAGTAATGGGGTATTCACTAGTATTATAGGGACCCAACAGCTACTCTATAGTTTTTTCATGTGTTTCTATTGTGGTTTTTCTCTATTTTCATTCTTTATTCTTTCCTTTTTATGTTTGGTCTTGGTGGTTTGTTGGGTGTAGGAAATGAAAGAAAAATAAATCTAGAGAAGAGATGAATAAAACCCAACTGGAAGTGAAAGACCCTTATTAAACCATGTACATCAGATAAATGGTAGCAGAAGGTACTCAAGATGAAAAGAAAACTAGGTGAACTAGTTGGGTCCACATGAATAAAATGGACAATGACATGATAGCTATGAAAATAGCATAAGAAGGAAGTTCCCTTAACTGAAATTATGCATGGATGGTGTGTGTGTGTGTGTGTATCTTCTCTCAATATGAGGAAGATGAGAAGGTGAAATAGAGGTATAATGATGATGTGTGGTTTGATAGGCCATTAGTTGAGAACCATAATAGTATTAATATAAGTTATTAATCTCTAAAAATATGATCATTGTGTGAATGATATGAAATTAAATTGATACTTACCATGTTTTGGGTAATTAACACAATGAATTTATGCAAGGATTCCATGACATATGGAATATCCATTGGGTAAGTGGGCAGGAACGACCGATTCCTCATCATTATCATTATTAATATCTTATTATTATTCTCCCTATATTGTTGTGAACATGAATTGAAACTATAAATGTTGCAAATTGACAATATATACTTACATGGATGAGGACATGCTACAATTGAATGGAAATGAAAATTCTTGTATGAAGTTTTCATTGAAATCTATGAATAGTTGAGTTGATGAATCTATGACTAATGTGTGGGGTTGAGATCATTTCAGGAATTGTTGAGTGTTGCAACAACAAGAATATCATCAACTATATGGACCCTTCAAAAGGCTTTAGTTGAAAATGTTGCTAGTGACAACCAAGAAAATAAGGCAGCAGTAAGTCAACGCAAAAAGGGGTAAAGGAAAGGAATTGGATAAGAATTCCTTCAGTTTAATTTCAAATTAATGTATGCTTTGCATGGATACCAAGAAGTGGTATAGTGAAGGTAACAATTCCTTCAACATTAATTTCAAATTAATGCAACTTCTTTTCTCTCATTCATACCCATTGAAAATGAATCAAACTTCTTCCTGAGAAGAGCCACTTGTTCATCAGGGGGAGCCTTTAGTATGAAACATTGCAATAAATTTTGCACATCTTGTTGAGTGAAATGGAGAATTAAAGTGCTAATGAATTTAGAGATATAGATCTCTCGTTCACTTATTAGTATCTTGGAATGTATGTTTAATTTCATTATGAAATTCTTGGAATAAATATGATGCACATGTATAGTGCAATTACAATATGATTTCAAATTATTTGAATTTAATGAAAGTGATAGAATTCCTATGGGTGTAACAATTATGAAGTCACTTCAAGTTGTTTTGAATTTATGCGAATACAAGAGCTTGTGTGTGTGTGTGTGTGTGTTTATAAACATTGAATAAGTGTTGGTTGAATGCAAGATTAGGTTATTGCCCAAGTGTTGGAATGGTGTGTGAGATCAAAGCTACCATGACAGAACACCAACACTTCCAAAGGAGACCAACGTCATGACTACATATCTCATGTTTATGAGATCAAGCTTCTAGGTGAAGCAAGGGTTGAGCAATTAAATTTTTTGGTTCGAAATTTTTTGTTATATCCCATGGAAAACTAAATGTTGCGACACAAGTGGAATCATGTTGTTGGGAGTTCAGGAAGAAGATTACCATGAGGGCATTGTGGCTTATGGCACTTTATTGATCTCATGGGAGAAATTCATAATTGGTATTGGCTATAAGACTCCATGAGTAGTACAGTGGATCACACCATATGCATATGTTAATTTTGAAGCTCAGTGACAAATTCCAACCATGGGACTAGATTCCTCTTTTTATAAGGACCAATTTGGACTATTGAAGCACTAAATTTGGACAAGAAAAAGTGAACTTTTGAATTGAAGCCCACAATGTCACATTTGATAAGGTTGGGCCTAACAGGAAAATGGACACCCTTGGAAGCCTATAAATACAAGTGACCTCAAGCTCATTTGGACATCACCAAGCATCTTCTTCTTCTATTATTCATTGATTGGTTCGCACAGGTCTGAGGTTGGGTTGATAAATTTGGTTCGTATAGGTCCGATATTACAAGGTTCGAAGCTCACACGTATTTTAGGGTTTTTCGTTTCCGACTGCAAGCTTGACTCAGGCAGATTTCCGCTATAATTGTAGGCTCAACAGTGTGTTTGGAAGCTCTCAACTACACACATATGGCTTCCTCTATGCAATTGGGATCTAGGGATAAAATTTAACATTTGGCCATAGTTGACTACAAATAAAAAAAGTTGTCTTTCATCTATATTGATGCTGGGAAAATATTTCTAGATGTTATTGGGTTAATTTTGCTGATGATTTTGTATTGTCTCATTGTACTCTCTATTGAACATTTTATGACAATCTAATAGAAGAGGAATTACAAAAGGTTTTCCCCATAGTGGGGTTTTCCCTGGTCTTTGACCAAATCTGGTGCCTCTTGTGAATGCCTTGATTATCTCCTTTGTCATTGTATTTATTGTTTTATCTTCAATTATTGTTGATGATTGGAAATAATAATTGTTATTAAAAAGGTTGCTAATGGAAGAATTGAATAAGCTAAAAGTGTCGAGTATAGAGCCTGATTGTTTAGAGGTTTTTTGTTTCAATTGAGTTGGATCCCTATTTCTAATGGGGCGGAAATGACACCCATTTAATCGCCATCAAGGGGGTTCAAGGGTGGGGCGATTATGACTTTTATGAGCCCCCCCTCCCGGTGAGGGTTTGGGGGCAATGCCCCCGAAGCAAGGGAAATTTTAAGGATGAAAATATATCTTGAAGTTTAAAAACATTGGCGAAACTCACTAGTCCCTAATATGCAAACCATAAAATGTTTATTGATATATTTGTAAAATTATAATGATCTTATATGGTCTTTATATAATGTTGGCAATTTTTAAGGTAAAATAATTTTATATTGTAAAATTTGGGCAAATATTTTTTTATAAAAAATGGAAATTGGCAAATATTTTTAGTGGAAAAATCATGGAAAATTAGCCTACCTGCGAATATTAGCCCCTAAAATTTTCCATGCCCCAAACCTAAAAATAGATTAAAATTTGCCTTGTAAAATATTGTAATTTCGTAGTAAATTTGATCGTTCGTTAGGCAGATGATTTGACGGTAAAAGTTATGTTAATTTAGGGTTTTTTCCCTAGATGGAAACCCTTAGTTTATATCACAGAATTGTATTGCGTTTGTGAATGTTATTATGAGTGAGAGAGAGAGAGAGGTTGTGTGAGAGCAAAGAGGAAATTACAACAAATCTATTGTAGGTTGTATCTCTTCATTTTGCTGGATAGTATAAAAGGAAGGACTAGTTGCTTCTCCATGGACGTAGCCTGAATTGGGTGAACCACATATATCTGTGTCTCTCTTGTTTTATGCATTTTTGTATTTGTGTTTCCACAACATTTTGTGTACTTCTTTGCTCTGTTAATTTCTAACAAAAAGTAAATGAAACAACAAAGAGCAGTGTGAAATTTAACAAGGTACTTGGCCATAAGACTACATGCACATGTCATTAGATCATGCCAAGAGGGTGCTTGGTCGTAAGGCTCTAATGACTACCCCATGCAAGAAAGCCTTAGGATAGGTAGATTTCCCAGCATGGGGCTTGCTTGGGCCTAGATAGGTGACTAGTTTATGGGGGCCCATACAAGAAAACTTTGGGATAGGTAGACTACTCAAAATGGGGGTTACTTGGGCCTAGATAGGTGAGTAACTACTGGGAGAAGAAATATTCCCATGCTCATTGGTATGCGAGCATGAGGGAGCCTATTTGGAGCTATATGAAAATATTGTGTGGAGCAATATATCCATAGGTGGAGACATTGTGTGCCTTGGATTCAAGTAGTGTTTATCAGATGGAGACACGTTGTGCTCTGGATTCCAATAGTGTTTAGTAGGTGGAGACATAGCGTGCTCTAGATTCCTATGAGCTAGGTTGAGACTTAGTAGATAATTTTACTTATGAATTCCTAACAGGTGGAGACATGTTGTGGGTTCCTATAGTGATTAAAAGGTAGATATGTGCTCTAGGTTCAAGCCTGGTTGTCGTAGGGAGAAAGACTTATAATCAATCTGAAAACAAATATTGTTAGAGTTGTAATAGAAGTTGGAAATTTTACAAAGGGTGTAGAAATTATTAACCTCTAAGATTTAATACTAATCACTTGGGTAATATCACAGTTAATGACCCTGCTTAGTAATAATTAGCGCCATGTGGGTCACACCAATTATTATGTGTAGTCTCTATAGAGGAGTGAATTATGGAGAGGAGGTGCATGGTGTGATGTGGAAATTATTCATGTCGGTAAATGGAAGAATATACGTTATGATGGATGGAGACATATCCTCACAAGACGAGAAAGCCTTGGAATTTGGTGACAGAGAAATGTATGTCTCAGGGAACAAAGAAAAGTTCATTATGGGTGGGAGATGGGGATATTTATGTTTTAGGAGATGGAGATATTGATGTTATGGGGAAATGAAGATGGAGATATGACTATTTCATGGGATGGAAATGTGGAGAAACAAAATGTATTATATCATGAAATTATTGAACTACACGAAGGCTCAAGACCTAGTGGGGCCGACGAACTAAGGTGAGGTGGCATATGCCATGTAGGTCAAGTAATGCCACATGGATGTTGTGTGGGGTCCCATATGACGTATATATGTGATGTGGAAAGGTTTCTTACATGGAACTCTAACAACATGACACATGGCAAGTAGAAATGTCTTTTTGGATGACAAGTGGCAGGATTTTAAGTGGCACATGACATCACTTGAGGATGCCTCATGGAAGGGTAACATCATTTTGACATCAATATGATGTTAGAAGGTCACAAAGGGACATATGTCATGGAGCTAGATGGCATGGATGTTAGGTGGTGGCACAGATCATGGCATGTCATCCCAAGATAGAAAGTGTGATGTCAAATTTGGCACCCACGAACAAGAATATTTTCATTAGCACTTGTTATTTAGCTTCGAGTTCGTGTGTAGTATAACTAGGATATGGGCATGGACTAGAAGAAATGTTATATGGGGATTCCTTCGTTGGTTGACATGAATAAGTTTCTCATGTCATGGATGTTTTAGAGCAGAAGGATCTTAAAGATTTGGAGTAGTTGCATGGTGCCATAATGGGTGCCACGTTGGACTAGAAGTGATGTGGAAGGACTTACTGATGTGGCAAGGATTAAGGGGCCAAATTTTAAATCGGGAAAAATTTCAACCTTAGAGTCAGAAAGGTGAAAATTTGTATTTCCAAAAATATTTTGACGAGTTGGATGCGATGGTGTTATCCTAAGTGATTTCTGCACACTTTGGGTAAGAAGGAATTTTGTAACCCTGTCTTCATAATGATACCATGGAGATTGGGTTAGTTAAAATTAACACCTCCCATTAGCTGGGAAAAATCCAAAGTAGTGGGAGGGAGTGTTACATGTTTTCCAAGAGAGTTAGTGACAAATCAAGGCACCTAGTTTACTTCCAACCCGATTGAGGGGATAATGAAGCAACATCACATTCACCATTGAAAGTCCACTTCCTACTACTCCCAAGAAAATGGGCAGGTAGAGGCCACTAATATAGAATTAGAAAACACTCTTATTAAGGTAATTAGTGGAAGAAATAAATAATAGGAATAGAGACTTGTTGAAGCCACTTGGACCTACAACACAAGGACAACTACCACTAGCTTCACCCCCTGTGATATTGTTTATGAAAAGAAGGATTTGTTACCAATTGAGTTTGAATACAGCGCTTTGAGGATGGCATCTCAGTTAGACATGGATTTAACAAGGAAAGGGTTGATAAGATAAAATATCTAAATTCCTTAGATGAGTCAATATGCAAGACTTGTTGCATGCCATGGTAGTCCAACTATAAAGAAAAATATAGCATGATAAATACATCATAATTATAGCTTTCCAAGAGGGTAATTTATCTCTCTTGTATGACTATAGGTTCAAAATATTCAAAGGAAAACTCATGACCAAATGGTTGGGACCTTACCTAGTGGAGAAATTCTATGATAATCGCTCTATTAGAATCATAACCATAGATGAGGAGCATATACCACTATTAGTGAATGGTTACATGATGAAGTTTTATAGAAATCCCCTTTCCATGGATGATTTATAGTTTCAATAATCAAGAAAATAAATGTGATTAAGAGCACTATATCTCTCAATTCATCCAAATCCTAATAAAATAAATAAAAAATAAATGATATCAAGTGAAATTCTCTGTTGAGGCACTTGAGATAGGCTCATTGGTTAAAAACCTCCTTAAATGTTAAAGGAAAGTCCAAAACTTCTATAGGGAGGGCTCATATTTAAAGAAATCTACAAATCCAAGTTTTTTTAATGTTTGGTCCAAATAAAAGCACCAATAAGGTCCTAATGATCTCCCTTTCCATGTTCAAGCTTCACTAATGTGTTCCTCTTACTTTGTTCACCCTATTCCACCTTGTACCGCCCCATTTCTTTCACTTTTTCATCACATTCAAAATCAAAACCTTCTCCAACCACATTTCCTCCATGCGTTTGAATTATTAAGACACATACATCACTTGAGGACATTTTCATTGATCTTGAAATGTCTCTATACTTGCTACAAGATACTACATAGTATTGTATCAAGTTGCAAAGACACTGTAGACACAACTTTTTCAGCACACAAGGATCCCTCTGAGGGGACTCTATTATCCAAAAAAATCCATAGCTCCATAAATACCCTCCAATAATGATGAAGAAGTCTTGAGTAGCTACAGGATCCCCTATAGAATGCTATATGATGAAATATACATGATAATCAATGTCTAGAAAACTCCTACTTCCATGGTATTCATCAACATCGAGCATCCAAAAGGTAAAAATGAGGTATGGATCCTTAAACTCTTTCTCTGAATTCATTTAAAGCATAGTGAAAATTTCGTTTTGAGAAAATAAAGTTTGAAACAGACTAGCCATTGAAATCCAACTGAGTAGCAACCAAAATCTAACCAACAGTCAACACCCACTTTTCTAAAGTTCCCTTCCCATGTGTGACAAGCAAGTAAGACAAATCAGTTATTCTCTTGGAATTATTTGAAAAGGTTGCCATTTTCTTTTTATGATGTAATGATCAAGGTGGGAGTATGATCGAGGATTACATTAGGGAGTGGAGTGGTAGATGGGATAGATAAGTGTTGTGCACTAAGTCCCATCTATGCCACCCTATCATTACATTATTCTTCATGTTCACCATCATTGTGAGAGAAAAACAATAGTAATCACCTTGTTGAAAAAGTGAATGTAGCTGATAGAAACCACAATTTGCTTTGAATATTGTCACAGGTTGCTACAAGAGTTATCACAAATTATTACAAACATCTATAGGTCTACAAGGGTTTACTACAGAATCACATAAACACTACCAGATTTCCCTCATCAAGCTCTCTACATGTGTTAAAAAGTTTGGTGCCCCAAAACAACTCCTAAATTTCTTACCAAGTCTTCTTCCCAAGAAATTATGTAGTCTACATAACATGTTATATGTTAAATTGGGCACACAGTCTAAAGAGAATAAAAAAATGTTTCTATGTCAAAGTGTGAGTGGAAGGACAAGAGGTTCACCATTTTATTTTTCATAATTTATGTTTGATTTGTTGAAAGTATAGAATCAATATAACGTTCATATTTTGAAATTTTTTCCATTGTAAGAGGCACACAGAGATGGTACAAGAAGAAACCTTGTTTCCTGTAGTAGCACAGCCATACCATCTACTCTCCAAATTTTTATAACTGTGAAGTAAACCATTCAGTTTAAATAAGTTTTAGGAGTTATAAGAAGGAAAATTCTAGGTGTGGTTTGAAATTGTTTTCCAAAACCTAATTGAGGAAACTTTGTGAGAATAAAATGAAGAGAAGTTTTAATAGGAGAGATCCCACTGACACAAGCATAATTTACAAGCACCCTGGAGTTGTAACTATATTTGAAAATTTCTAGTGGTTAGTGTTCTTTGAGAGATTCAAGGGGTTTAATGATGAAGTGGAAATGGAATTTTCCATGAATTTGCAAAACCCTTAAGGGCATGAGTTTTTCACTGCAATCAAGGGATTAGTAATTTACTTCAATGAGGACTAAGTGAGTAGAATTAGAACTCTCCCTAAGGGACAACATTGGAACAAGGAAAAGAAGTAGGATGCTATCGCTGCCAAGAATGTTTCTTCCTACAAGATGAACAACCTAATGAGGATAAAAGTGAAGGAGGGAAAGTTTGCATGATCCTTGGGATGTGGTAGCCTACCAAAAATTCAAATACATCTCTTGTAAGGGTGGATTGATCATAGTCCATTCTTAAAAATTTAGGATGTGATATCAACTAAGATTCCAAGCCCACCTCCCAACCTATGAAAAATTGAGTATTCCATTTTTCCTCCTATAATATCTGAAGGAGATAATTACTAAAGTAAAGGAGGGAAAATACAAATACGCGGACCATCATGGCTTAATTAAATTGATTGTAACTGATGCACTAGTAGGCTTACAACACTTGATTTCTTGGGCCAACTTTGTGGATATGGATAGACAAGCATTTCTACAAGCCCAAGCAGAACTCAATAGGCCTAAAAGAATTATAACTAAAAATAGGAAAGGGAGGAAGTAGTCATCCCCTAAAAACAAAATAATACAGACATCTTGGAGGAAGCAGGAAAAGAGGTAGTAGCCAACTTGGAAGGTTAGTATACCTATCAAGCCCAAGGTGAGTAATAATGTCCAACAAATTGTTTATACAAGGAGAAAGAGCGCTAGAATCAAATTTAGTGGAAAACCTCAAACTCTTTCTGTCATTCCCATTGCAATAGAAGAGACACTTATCCCTAAATAGAAAGTGCAACAAGGAGGAGAAGTGCAAGGCATGCCATCGCTACAATAACCAGAAACTAAAGTGTAACAAGGAAAAATGACAATACTTCCCAAGAAAACAAAGCAGCTATAGGAGTAGTTTGTCTAGCTACAGGATTAACATATAGAGCTACATGAGGTAGAAAAATATACAACACAGTCTGCACCAAGGAAGCCACCTTCCTTATTTTCCTGGCCATTAAGGGATGATCCTCTTGTTGCAAGGACATCAGGTAGAGTGATTCACGCACATCTAGTGCCCCAATTAATGATTGAGGTGGATATGGCTAAAGTAGAAACCCATAGTTGGAAAATAATTTCCCAAGATAAATGGTTGGTCAATATTGCTAGCATGGAGGACGAAGTCAACAAATTGAGGGAGGAAATGGCCTTCTTGAACATAGAAGAACCCAACAGAAAAGAACACATTTAGAAATAAAATCAATACCTAAGGAATCAATTGCGGTAAGCACAAGAATGTTAAAATAAAAATATGTTCAGATTGCAATAGTGGATACATCCTTAGCAACCATGGCACACCTTTCCTTAGAGGTTACCAACTATAGGAATCCTTCTAAGACATATTTATTGTTCCTAAAAGAATAATGGTGTATATTCCAGATTAATAAAATAACTCAAAGAGGCACCATACATTTGTAAGAGACCAAACACTTTATAGACTTATAGCTAGAGTATAGCATGGAGGACAAAAAAAATTGGTTGAATTCTATATGCATAAGCTTGTCCTCTCCAATATGCCCATGTGGGACTCAAATCCTTACTTGGTGGATGCAAAATTGTTCACATTATCATCTTGGTTAAGACATGAGGAGATTAGAGAAGAAGAAGTGAAAAGGACCTCAGAATGGGATTTGAAGGAGACATTATGAATCAAACCAGAACACCCATCTCCTTTAGTTCTTGTTGAATCCCATGCCATTCTTGCACAAGACCCTGAGGTAGAGACTATTTGGAAGAAAAATCAAGTAAAAGCCATCATCCATTTTGAGGACACCATCAAATTTTTGGGAGAAGAAATTTAACAAGCCTACCAGAGAAGATGGCAAGGCCTATCTCACAGCATGAAGATAAGTATCACTCTCCTAGTAGACTCTAAGAAACACTAGCAAGAAATCCTTTTGTATAAGAGGATCATCTAGAGGCACGGGATTCAATGGAAAGGAATCATTTTTAATCCACCTCTACTGCTAGAGATATAGGAGCATCAAATACAAGAAGAAGAACCTCAAGTATGGAAGGACATAGAGGAGAATGTAGGATTATACCTAGTAGGGGAAGCCACAACTAGCTCATCCCAGGATATTAAGCAAAAAATCGGAGAGCTAAATGAACAAGAGTAGAGAAGATAAAAAGAAAGAGTTTCTTAAGGATGAGCAACATTTCCAGCAGGGAGTATGATGGGCCTCGAAAATAGGTAAATTATAAGGCCCATCATTCCACTCCTAGGCACATTAAACAATGTTTGACCACACATTTTGCACCTAAGAGTATATTTTCCTAGCTTAATGAGTTCCTAGAGGACTTGATGTGGTTTTCATGCTTTATGTAGCTTAATATGTTTATTGTGCATGATTTATAAATATATTGAGAGATTTTGAGGAATCTAGCACTCGAGAGATTCTAGGGACTTGCTCCCTACAACAAGAAGACTCAAACTCGATTGGCTCATGGCATTTAATGCCTCCCCCTGTTGATGCAAGTTAGATATAGGAAAATATCCCTTCTTTTTTATTTTTTTTTAGGGAAATGCAACCCTACTGTCAAGGATGCTACTCTCCCACCTGATGTATAAATAAGAGATTTGAATTGGCCCTAGAGGCAGTAGTAATAGAGAAAGAATAGATTAAGATTTTGAGTATTTATGAGCAAATTTTGTAGTATTGTAATTTCTGATGTAAGGTAGATTTTCATTTAATGGAAATATTTCCTCATTTTAATCCTTAGCTTGATTCTTCTTAAGGGACTTTGAGCATTCTTGGATTGGGCCCACCCCATGAGCTTCAAATCCCTCATGTAATTTTTTGATATTATTTTAATTCTTTACATTTTCCTTGTTTATATTTTGAATTAACATCTCTAGAAATTATAGTTTAGTAGCTTTGTGCATGGTTAATTAGGTAGTTTTATGAGCTAATCTTCTTTGTAGGTCATTTATACAATCTGTCACCCTTCTTGATCATTCATATCACATATCATTGCATCTTTAAGTCTTTTTTTTCCATTTCATTTTTGCAGTTGTTACAAATTTTACAATTTGATGTGTTACTGTGCAGCTGATATTATGGTTATAGAGGATAGGTAGAGCTCCTAATTATATGCATGTTTATCTATAATATTATTTCTTCTTTTTATTTCTAGAAACATTAACATTGGTGTAAAAATATATTACAAAATATTTTGAGAATGCCCCATTGCCCTCTTTCCCCTTGCCTCATCCCTTGGCACAAGTTCACTCAAATGTATTCTTTGCAACATTAATGCTTGGAACAACACTTTTGAAGTTGTGTATGATTCTTAAGAAAGCTAGGGAGAAGGTAATATGATTTATATTATCAAAAAACTTATGCATTAGGGATTATGCTCTAGGATCATATTCTTTAAGCATTTTTTCATGGTTTAAGAGATAAAGTGAACAATCAATATCCTCAATAAAAATCACAAACTTGGTGGTCTTTACAAGTAATTTCCTTTAGTTTCATGTTTCTATGGATCTCGTGGAGATCTAAATTATAAACATCTTAACCTAAAGAATAAGAAATTGATGCATTCATGCTAGACAATTATGAAGCTATGTGCCTATAAATTGAGTAGGGTTTCTTCATCACTTTTACAATATTTTGGTAGAATTATCATCTGTCAAACAAGGCCTCAAAATATACTACAATTTCTTCTTTTCTAATGAGATGATAGATTGAACATGACTCCCATGTCTAAGAAAGATTGGGGTATGCTCAAATTATGAATATAATATGTAGTACTCATGCATCATATGTATACATAACTTACATCCTCTCTTATATAAGTGTCCACAAAAAGCTTTGATTATGTGATTGTGTTTAAAGTTGTATCATGTCATTTTTAACACTTTGAAATTTCTCCAAAAAAACTTACTTTGATATGAATATGATCCATAAACTTCTATGGATACTCCATTGGTTAGTTCATCAATACATCTACTAAAATATCTTAGAAAATTCAAAAGATGCACTACGAGGGTTTATTTCTCCTCATATTTTTGGATCTCTTAATTATTGTTTATTATGTATGCATGCAAATTATAATTATGTATAAAATAGAGAACAAATAAAATAATCACTCACAAAACATAATAATACAAGATATGACCTAGGAAAACCTTTTAGGAGAAAACCCAGCTAGAAGGTGGGGCTACTATGCCCGCTCTTTCTTTGAATGGAAATGGATACAAGTACAAATAAGTGATACTTGTGACCCGTGGATTGCTATAGTGCACAAATCCTATCTATTTAATCTCCTCTTATCCACTCTCAACTACTCTTGCCATCTATGGATCAAAATGCACTCGAATAGAACAGAAATCCTTTTCCTCCTTGTGGCTTGATTGTAACACAACCCAATAGCCTACTAGTGGTTAGGCTTGACTTCTTAAACTCCTAACTAGAGTTACAATATAGATTCTTCTAGAGTCTTCTTCATCATGATCATGTGGCTGGCCCTTTGTCCACGAATAATGGGGCTGATGTGGCATCCTCTCAAATCATGGTGGTTAGAATAAGAGGTCAACTTCCATGTGGAATAACTTTTTCATACAAACTTTGATTGGGGTAATTATTACATTGTTGGAAAGGTATCTATGTATATAATATTATTAAGGGGCGTCTCATGTAAGAGGAAAAGTTTTGCCCCTGAAAAAATTAGTTTGATGTCTCAAATTGCTTCTAAAACGCTCAAACCCCATTTGCTAAACTGGACCCACGAGTAAAAATGGTCTTGTCAACTAATTCCCCCACTTTTTCCACTCTGAAAGCATTAATATGGATGTGTTGTGGCCACAACACCCCCATAATTTTTTTTACAAAAGATATGGGGGCCCTCTATGTAAATTTTGATTATATCACTCATTACATGTTTTTATTTTGTTAATTTTGTGGGATTTTCAATTTTCTCGGTTTTCTACTTTGATCACTTCATTTTGTGTAGTTTCTGTCAATTTTCCAACAGCTCAATTTTTGTTGAATTTAGACTTACAGTTTCAAAATAAACACTGTTCAAAATTTGATGGATTTTCACCACCTACACTTATATATATATATATATATATATATATATATATATATATATAATAATTATTTGTAAATTTAATAGATAAATATAAACATTTTAATTAATTTTAATTAACTTAATTAGTTTAGTCAATTTTAAATTAAAATTGATAACAAAATATCATACAATAATAACCTTTTTTATTTTATATATATATATAGGTCATCTCTCGAACCACCTCGAGGATTCAAGTTTGAACGCATATTATACCTCTCGAAGTTCACTCCTTGGATGACGTAAGTGGGAGGTGCTCTAAGGATATAATGAGAGGCTTTATAAAACAATTTTACCTATCTTTATTTTTTACAAAATTTGGTGAGTGGAGAGGGTGTCTCACTCTCCACTCACGGGCCCTCATCCACTTCACTTCTCATACATTCATTGAAGACATTAAAACAAGCTTCCTCCTTTGTTTATATATTTACTATGTTTATTGTACATATAATTTAAAACGTTATTATTTCACTTGTATTTATTTCTATTTGCTTTATTATTTAATTTTATTTTAATTATTAGTTAATTTTATAAAAAAAATGCTTTATTTGTAATTTTTAAATGTTTTTTAAAATAGAATTTTTATAATAAAATGTTCAAGTTTTTGTAATTATGTGTGATTTTTAGCATATTGTTAGTTTTGGAGGCCATGCTTTGGAAGGTTTTATTTCAAGTTTTATTTAGTCAAATGAGGTCTAAGACGACTTGTTGAAAGCTAAAATCATGGAGAACAATATGGAAGCATCAAATAATCAGATTCAGTCATTTAATAGCCTAAAAATTTAGCAAAAGTCTAAGTAATGAATTTGCAACCAAAATTGGTTTCATTGAGTTTGATTTGGGAAAATTTCATTAATCTGAAAGAAATATTGTCGCTAATTCATTCTCTAGATTGTTCAAGTGCTAATCAAATCTCTATAGGAAGGAAACCCAACATGGAACCTCTTTTATTTTAATTTATCCAATTTAATTTTTATTTGGGTAATTTGTTGAGAGAATTGGGATTTTATTTAATATGAAAAAACATTTATTTTATTCTGAATTTTGATTGGTTTTTATAGGGAGCAGGTGGAAAGATCAGCCCCAAAACCTTTTGGAACAATGATATTGATCCAGTAAAGGAGAAAACAGGATTTGCAACTCGTGAATTGATGGATCTAAATTGCTTTCAACAACTCTCCCTTTTTGGAGATTTCTTGTAAATTACAAATGGGAGTTTGGAGAAAGAGAACATGGTTCCTCTTTTCTGCAATTTTGATACTTTGAGCACTTTGTAAATAGGATTCTACTAGTAGGTTAAGGGGAATACTCATATTTGAGTGTATTGGGGTTTTCCTTTCAAAATTCAACAATTGTTAGAGAGGCAGAACTTGCACTTTTGCAGCTCTTCTTTTTGCTAGTAGAATTGATCATTTTGGAAAGATTATTGGAGATGTATTGTAAAAGAGAGCAGAGAATCCAACTTTATTAATTTGTATGCAAATAATTTTATTTATTAATGAAAATTTTATTAACTTAATGACATATTTGTACCAATTATCTCATATTTTGCACTTTTGTTGGATATGAGAATGAGTATCTTTTAGATCAGCTATTTGATCTATTGGTCTCATAGATTTGTTATTGATTTCTTATTTACTCTTGTGCTTTATCAAATTTTTGAGTAACTATTTACTTAGAAATTTGCCATTTAAAATTGATTTAATTGTCATTGAAGTGTATGAACTATTTCTGTATTTTGATGACCTATCTTTCATTATTTTGAATCTTGGAAATGAAGCATGTGTTGCACTTAAATATCAGTTGTAGAGAACTAATTCGGCAACCATGATATTTCTTAAAAACATGTTAAATCCCTATTCTTTTAATCAATTTGCTCTTGATTTGGGTATGATATATATCTTGGCCTAATCAAGATAGGATAGATTAGATTTTTTGTTACTTCTTGCATTCTAGATTAGTTTTCATTAAAAAAAAAAAAAAACAAAACAAAACAAAACAAAACATTTTTAGAAGTCTCCTTATGTAGGAGCATCCTTAGGTGTGGCTTGGATGAACAATTAAATCAGCTTAAGGATTATTTTCTTGCAAAAGCTTCATAAGAGGGTAAATCCGTATCTCTCTTCTTGTTGGTAAGTAATAGAAATACCACAAGTTAGCATGGAGAGTGAGGGGTAACTAGACCCAATAGAACTAGTCAAAACCACCAATCTAAACAGAAAAGAGTTTGATTTGGGGCTCTGACCAGGTGGTCTCCCTAATGTTGATGAAGTCATTTTTGGTCATCAACATAATGAAAAATAATATAGTGATGCAATATGGATCACTTGGTAGAGTCTCAAACAATAAAGCAAAGGCATACACAATATACTAAGAAATTACGTAAGTCATCACATTAAATCTTAGACCACTCCTATAATCATGAATATCCACTTTCATTAAGCCATAGTAGATTATGGACTTAAATCTATCTTTAAAAGGATTTAACTAGCATCAAACCACACTCAATAAATTTGTTTTTTCATGTGTTCTGACAAAATAGAAAAAGAGTAGACTCTCTAGCAAACTAAGACATACATTAACAAGTTGTAACTCTATTAATCAATGGTCATGTTTCCTACCTCCCTATATTCTAACCGTGGTTAAACGCATAACATGAGAAGGGAATGTGGTGGCATCGATCGGTGATCCAATAGGAAACATGAGAGAAGAATTTATGGCACACCATCATGATCTCCTCCACATCCTATATCTCTATCATGCTCACACAAATCACTCCTCTTTGCATATGGTACGCATGAACTTGGATCCCAAAATAATACTTTACATCATGCATCCTCTATCTCCATCATGCATGGCACTCATAAGACATTTCCTATCCACTGTAACCATAATGGAAGTAGTTACTTTCAACACTGTTAAGATCCACTTTATTTTGAATATAGCTTCTCTTATTGTTATCCATCATCCCAACCTTGTCCTCAAGGGTAGAGAGACTTTCTTTTGTCTCGTCCTATACCTTTGTATATCCCCTAGCCATTATTCTCAAAGGAAATTTCTAAACAGTTCTGAGGTAGCAGTCGATTCATTGGATTTATGTTTATCAACCAAAATGGACCATCACATTAAAAGGAATAAATAGGAAAATCCCTTCAATCAAATGGAAGTATTGGAATATTTGTAGTAGTAGGTTAAACAACTTTAGCTCCAACAGGGTCATTTGCTTCCAATTTGACCTCCAAATAATGGAGGATGAAATGCAATCAGAGAGGTTCTAGATTAAAGGCTTAAAATTATCAAGTCAACAAGCTCCCCTCTTTGCTAACTCTTCAACAAATTTAATTAGTACCTCTT
Organism: Pinus taeda; assembly: GCA_000404065.3. Classification (NCBI taxonomy): domain Eukaryota; kingdom Viridiplantae; phylum Streptophyta; class Pinopsida; order Pinales; family Pinaceae; genus Pinus; species Pinus taeda. The sequence goes on along the minus strand of APFE030917577.1, from coordinate 100,212 downwards.
CTCTAACTCTAGACTTAAATGCCTGTCCATAGCCAAAATCTTCCTCACGCTGGGTCAAAACTTCTCCAAGTTAATTTTTATCAAAGTTAAGATCTATAAAATTTTGGAAACTTTCTACTTAGTTTATACAATGAAGCATATGGAGGATACTGCTTTTAGGTTGTTATATGTTATAATACATGGTCCTTTGGCTCTTCTATAAAAATTTAGCCTAAAGGAAGTTTTGATTTAATTTTGATTTTTAGCTACACCAGAAACACAAATTTATATTAATACATTTTTTTGTTATGGTTAAACATAAAATAATGAATATTAATAATTTAATATCATTTAATAAATTATTCACACTTATAAAAATTAATAATGGATAATAATAAATATCATTAATATATACCACATAAAATTTACTAAAACACTAATAAAAAATATATAATACTAATTTTTAATGATATATACTATTAATTTTACCAATAATAATGAACTATTAAAACATGAATATAAATATTTATTTTTATATTTATTACTTGTATTGAAATCATCGTGTTTTATAATTAACTACTAAAACATAATTAATTATTTGCTAAATATTATATTTATTAGTGAAAAAATAACAATTAATAGTTCATTAAACTAGTAAATATATCACAAACCTTGATAACTAGTATATTTCCTAGTCATTTATTTCTACCCTGATTTGCTAGTATATATTTATTTCTATACAAAGAACTAGGATTATACTATTATTAATCATTTTCTCAAAAATATTATACACATGTTTTAGTGTTTCTTTTTTCAATGAAAAATTCTTCAAAATTGTATTAGTATATTGGCTTTCAATGGTTGTCTCAATAGTTATTAAATACTTGGCCATTTCAATGGTTCTCTCAATAGTTATTAAATACTTGGCCATTTCAAAAAAATCACAGGGCCCCTTAAAATGCCTCCATCATTCATTAAGGTTCCCATTTTAGCTCCCAAGATTTCTAATAATTGATATGAGGCCAATTTTGATAATGAGGTTCATTGAACTTTTAAGGTGATTTTTCTATTAATTAAAAATTTTGTGTATTTAGTGAATTCTTTTACAATTTTTTTTCATTTAATTTCACCTCACTATAGTTAAACCCTTGTCCTCTCATTAGCTACAATAACATATTATCATTGCTTTCCCATGGACTCATAAGGCTTTAAACATCAACAAAATACGACATATTTTGATATTCAGACCTCCTCGAAAAGCTACAACTCTACTTATTATTTTTCTAAAGGTATCATTTGGTGACTACTTAGATACCATAATTTTTCGTCAGGACACACTTATCCAAAATTCCTCTTGGATTTACTAATGAGGCCAAGATATGGCTACCAATGGCAACCAACAATTGCTTGTGTAGATTATTACATAGTTGGACAAAGAAGAACATAATTAACATGTGAATGCATGGAATTTTAGTGTGCTTAACCTTTTATAGTGTACGTTTGAATCCCACCATAGTAACTATGTGTTATATATATATATACTATATATGTATATATTATAATATATATATTATTATATATATATATATAATATAGATATATTAGAATAGATTTAGATATTAGATATATTCATGCATTATATGCACCCATCAGTGAAAATGTATAGTACAATGCATTGCTATAAATAATTTGTTTTAAAATATTTATGAAGTCCATGTTTTATTAAATTTGGATTAGTTTGTCTAAGGCCCTCCATAGACAAGCAAAAAAAGACATTTCTAGAGTCCAAAATCATGGTTTCTAAAGTAAAACATATAGTTCCAAAAGTGCTAATGTCATGTTGCAAAATTGTACTTTTTTATTCAATATTGACACTTTTGAAATTGGATTTTGCATTTTTTTTAATTTGATATGGCACTTTTGGAACTAGATTTTTCACTTTGAAAATTGATAATGACACTTTCAAAAATCTAATTATGCACTTTTAAAAACCAAATTCTACACTTTCAAAATTTGATTTTACATTTTTGATATTGACACTTACATAATATGATTTTGCAAATTTAAAATCAAATATTTTCACCTCTACAACCAATATTTCCATGTTATATACCTTAATTTTACACCTAATTATCTATTGCATTTAATAAATATTATTTAAAGTTTGTAAAATTGGATACATGTCATCTACAAGTGTAGTTCATCATTCATGTTTTCATAATTTTGTGTATTTGTAATTATATGGATATTTTCATTATCTCATATATTACTTTCCAATGTGACATCTATAAGAACTATGTTTCTACATAATTACAAGTTTTTGTAATTATATAGAACTTTTCATCAGCCCATAAATTATTTTCCATGGAACTGTCCAAAATAATTATGCTTGCACAATCACAGCGACCATTAAACACAATGTTTCATAATAAATTTCCCTTTATTGTGTTTTTCATAAACTTCATGTTAAATATAACATACAAATATTTCAATATAATAAAAACTAAAAAGAATTAACGCTAATGGATATAGCCATCTTGGAGTAAAAAATGGTTTCAATTTAATACAACTATGTTATATCCTTACGAAAAGATAATAATTCAAGGGTGGTAGGAGGGGGAGGGGTGCTCTATGCCCCTAAGGAAGTTAGAGTTGTAGAGTATTCATGGGGCTTTGAATGCATGAAAAACAACCAATTTGAAGCTTATGCCCTCTACCAGGGGATTAAGTTAGCCAAAGAAAATCAGGTAGGTTTTTTCATTGATTTGGGAGACTCCCTTCTCCTTATTCGGCATTTGGTGAAGGGATCCTCTCTGAGGGACAAAACATTATGAATTCGTATGAATATAATTAGGAAAGTAGTGACAGGGCTCTATTCAATAGAATATGTTCATGTTCTTCATGATCCCAGTAAAGATGCAGACTTATGTGCTAATGAAAGGTTTAAATTAAGAGTGAGAGATTTAAAAATCAATGCTCGAATCAGGCCCTCTTCTATTCCTTAGAATTAAATGGATTGGCATTGCACAGTTATGAAGGAATGCATTATAAATCAATTATAGTATCACATGTAAAAAACAATTGGCGGGTCATTTTTGTAAAGTATATAGCTACAAAACCTTATTTTTGCTGTCCATTTTGGAATCCCTCGAGAAAAAATTGTAGTTTTTCTAGATAAGAGGGCTTATGATTTTTTTTTTGGAGATATAGCTTTGTACCACTTGATGTATTTGTTGTGACCCAAGTGCAGACTTTCATATAAATGCCAAATTCTCATTCTTTAAAAAAAAAATGAAAAAATACAATAATTCAAGGACATCAATGTCTGTCCACTCATAAACATAGTTAGTCATGTTAGTAACTAGCACTGATTTGAGGTTCACCAATAATAAATTTTACTTAGCATCCAAACCCTTCATTCTAGAGTACTTTTGGATTTGTTGGTTTTATGATATAAACATTTTGGAGTTACAATTGTTTCAATTCAATATCATTAAGAATCTGAAGGAATTTTAGGATGGTAGCTAATAAAATCATTGTCTTGAACTTTTCACCAAGAGAATATTAACATTTAAATCTAGAAAGTAATTTCTAGTATTGAAACCTCAACTTTTAGTATGAGACAAATTCTTATTTCTAAGTGCAGTGCCTAACAATGTTATTTTCTCCATATGCCTTTGATTTTATTGATGTACTACAAAAGTATAATTTCCATTCTTCTTATAAAAGAAATCAAACTTATGACATGTGGCTTACTTCTCTTAGAAAGTTACTTTTCTATGATTTTATTCCCAAAGAAAAGAAAATGCCAATGATTTTAAGATGAAAGATAATAAAATAACCGTCTTAATTTTTTTCTCAAAGAATAGATAAGTGGCATAACAACTTTGCTCCCAAAGAATAGATGAGCGCTAAAAAATCACCACCTTGAACTTTGAAATACTCCAACTAAAAGGTTGTCCATGTAACTTTTTGATTATACACTTTGAATTGAGTAATTAGAACGTTTAAGATGATGATATTTATAGCGCTCAACTAGTCTTTAATTATATGTTTTATTGTTACTTGAATGACTATGATATTCTTGAATGGCTAAGACTGAAATTACATATTTTTTACCTAAGAACAAACAAAAAAATGTATTTTGTAGCAAGAAATGTGTCCAAGACCCTTCACAGACATAGAAAAACAACCTTTCTAAAGTCGAAAATTGGGTCTCTCAAGTACAAAATATGGTTCAAAATATCAAGTTTGAAAACTACACTTTTTAATAGTAACACTTTTGGATATGGGATTTTCACTTTTGAAGCCACTATTTGAACTTTCATAAATTAATTTTGCATTTTTTAAAACCAGTATTGGCACTTTCAAAATATAATTTTACACTTTCAAAATTTGATATTAACACTTTTAGAAATTGATTTTGGAATTTTGAATTTGGTATTGTAATTTTCATAACCAAAATTTGCACCTGGTAAGCCCTATTTTTCCACTTAATTATCAAGTTAAATACATTTCATTCAAATTTTTAAAAATGGTTTATACATTACCTACATGTGTTCATTATTCATGTCTTCAAAATTATATGTCCTTGTCATTTAATATGAAAATCATCATCTTGAACTTTTAGATATTTTCCAAATGGTGTTTCTCATTATTGGACTTTCTTCCAAAACCTAAAATTTATAAAAAAAAATATCCATCTCAAACTTTTTAATATTCTATAATGTTTTTGTCCAATAGTTACTTGAAGAAAAAAATATCCTCCTCTAATGATCAAATTTATATCCCTGTCCCTACACCTTAGCAGGTGGTTTTATCCTCAAGAGAATATATGTGCAATAAAGTTTAGATGTAACCACTTTAACAAGCCATTGTCTTAACTTGATTACTGTGTTCCATAATGAACAAGTATAACTACAACAAAAACAAAAAGTATACTATAGGGGGAAATCCCATCAAAGCAATAATTTTATATAAAAATCACCATCTTGATCTTTTAAATATTAATATTTTCGAATGGTCTAGTTTTACTTCAACATTCTCTTCCAAGATAGAAAACAAATTATATCATTGAATGAAATCCAACACCTAAGCATAAAATTCATATAAAAATAATTATCTTGAACTTTTATATTTTTTTCAAATGGTCCACTATTATTTGGGAATTTTTATCTTCATTCTATTCTCCACTGTTGTGGCCTACTAATATATGAAGAATTGGAGCATCCTCTTTAAGATAAATTTTACATCCTTGCACTTTAACAAGAATCTAAATGAGAACATAGTAAAGCACAATAAAAGTCAAATATGTAACATCAACTTTGACATGTGAATGAATCTTGGTTGCTTCTTCAAACTAAAAATATGGATGCTTCTTTTAAGACTTTCTCATTTCTAAAGTAGTCAAAAATATTTATGAGGATGTAGGTTTCTTATGGATATTTAGACTATAGGAAATATCTAAGCTTCATTCTATGGTGATTTTAGCTAGCACATTATTCAACTTCATCTTGTTTGGTTACAAATCTATAGGAGGTGGAGTCCCTAAGATATCAAGGTTGAGTAACCATAACAAATCCATCTGGAAATTGAGACCCCGTAAAGGGAGGTAGAAAATTATTTTGATATTATATTGTTCTATTTCAAGAATGAGAAATTGACCGTATGAAAGAAATGGGTTTCAATGTTATCTTTGTTGCATGTAAAACTAGGATTGGATCATTTTTTGTTATAGATTGGATGAATGAGATAATTTTTTATATAAAATCAAAATGGTCCCTCCATCCTCCATCCAACCCTACAATGCTTCACCCATTCATTAAATCCTCCAATCCACAATAACGAACTCTTAATTATTTACTAAATTATATGGTTATTACATGCAACCCTCCTCCAAATCGTAAATTTATATAAATATCACCATCTTGAAATTTTAAATATTCTCCAATTTTATGGTCCACTATTACTTAAAGCTCAAAGGTCAGCATTTATATCCTTGTTATTTAGAAATCATGTGTGTTCTCAAGAGGTTATATATTCTCCAATGTTGTGGTTTTCTATTACTTAGACAAATGGACTCTTCTCCAAGGAAAATTCTTATATCCTTGTGCTTTGGCAAGCCCTTGTCTTCTAAAGGGAGTAGGTGGCATAGATAAATTGTATATATGATAGTTTTAATAAGCCACTCTCACATATGGGGCATAAACACCAGAGCCTCCATTTAGTCATCTTGTGTCACAACACCTAGGTGTGTGCGATATTAAAGAATATCTCTAATCTCACTTGATATTGATAAAAACCTCCCAACAATTTTTTCTAGACACCCCCCCACCTCCCAATACATTATTTTTCTAAAAAGAACCCCTATTTTTAATATATATCCCATATTTTTTCCCAAATACCCCCTTTTACACTCCCAATACTTATAATGCCCCAAACCCACCAATACCTATAATATATTGACTATATTTTTCACAATTTTAAAGCCCCCTTATGAATGAACATGATAAAATATTGATAAATAATTTGAAGCACCCATGGGAATAGATGATTGCTATGAATCACCATCAAAAGAATATAATTGAAATGGAACAAACTGATATAAAAGCATTTTCAACATAAGCATAACTTACAACTTCAATGGAAAGATGGCCTTAATTTTTAAACGAATAAATTTATGTAAAAATATTTTCAACATAAATATAACATCCCATGTTTAATATAACTAACTTTAATGAAAATATAACAAATACAAAAACAAAATAAAATGATATAAAAATATTTTCAAGAAAAGCATAACAAGGTTTGGCAACATTTATTATATATGCAGCGCTTGCCATGTGTTTGACGGGAATCACCACATGAATCCTGCCAGAACACATGCCCCTAATTTACCTTACCCAGTCTCTTCGTTATAAATGTGATTGATGGGTAGGTGTTATGGGGCAATACGAGGGTGTATGGTTTTACAGTCTCTCGTAAGGAGGAGTTATAGAAACCTTCATATAGGATCCATTGGAGCAATCTACTAGGATCTCTGACATCACATTCTTCACGCCTATTCAGGAGAGCATGATGCCAGAATGGTTGGAAGGTATTGAGGAGTGGGTTGGGCTTGCCAAATGTTTATTTGGCGACCCAACACTCACCATAGGCTTTCCTCTCATGTTGGTCACTGCATGCTTAGTTGATATTTATAGTTGTATAGGGTTCTTTTCTTGGTGGTTAATTAGTTACAGCAATTGGGGTGGTGAAGAACATCTTGCAAGCTCAGACGAACTCTAATATCTCTAGTACACTTATCCCTCTTCAATCACTAGTCGTCATTCTTATGATCATTCTTTGGTTATGGTAGATGATGTTTTAGTTCAATTAACCATGTCTAGAATGTTCTTGTTAGTTTTGTCACATCGAAGTTAGGTCAATGTTCTTCATCTTGTTCCTCCATAACACCAACACAGGGTCGTCCTCTAAATTGGTAGAAATATTGTCACCTTTGTTGCTACCAAGCTCTAAACCCATTGGTGTATCCTTCAAATTCCATGTCTTGGTATGCGGGGTTTTGTATCCAAAATCCTTTTCCATCTGGTTCTAAAAGAATGACTTGGTTGTTGTCTCCTATTGTGTCTCCTTCCTTGGTCATTTAAGCCGACATTAACTGTCCAATTCTAGAGATTCTTTCTACCTAGGGTTTTTGGTTAATGGCTCAACCTATATTAGTTACCCACATGATTTATCTAGAGGTTCCGCAAACCACACTACTCATTTCCTCTACTATTTACATCTTCTCTACTGCTTGGGGTAATACCTTATTTCCTTTTACTCGGGTTCTCTCAACTCTCTCACAAGTCTCTGCAGTCAATACTTGTTTGCTGCTTTTGGTCACCCAACTACTGTGGTTTTGGGGGGGCACCTCTAGTGTCATGGCTCCTCGACAACATCAACTTTGTTAGAGGGGTAGGTGGTCAACCCCCTCTTCATCAACACGTAGGCGCTTTGTGTGGGACTCATCGGTGAACTTCATTGACTCTATCCCTTCATAAGTTAGACAAGAGATCCTACTATAAGAGTCCAAAGAGTTTGAAGAGAAATTGTATTTCTCATATTATAAGTCCCTGGACATAGATGTATTTGGGTTCCAGATCCAGGGTGGTTCAGGAAACGTTGCCTCCATTTTCTTCACTCCATCAGTCAACATCATCATCTTGACATCCTTATGCGTATGGTTATAAGGGACAAACAAGTCGATAATTATCATTTGTTTGCAGGATAGGGAGACATCAAAAAAATCCTAAGCAATCTTTGCTTTAGTCTCTATGATATTAACATTAGGTGTTATCACCCAAAAAATGATCACCTAGCCATTTCATACAAGGTGTATCAAAATACTCTATGTAGGATTAATTTTACCATAGTAAATTCACTTTCACGATGGGAAATAATTTAGTAAACCATCTCCCTAATTACTTCTCATTAAAATTCAAAAACCTCATGAGAATAATTGAATAAATTATTATTTATTTAATTTTCTCTAGAAATAATTATTAAATCATTATTTGATAATTATTTCTTAATTAATTTTGACTTAATCACCTTGGAATATTTAAATAAATTACTATTTATTTATTATTCCTTATTTATTCCATATTTTCCTTATGAGATAATTATTAAACCATTATTTAATAATTATATCTTTCTTAATTCTCACATAGTAATTAATAAATCATTTTTGTTTGTTAATTACTTCAACCACTTTCTAAATAAAGATATTTGACCATTTTTAATATCTTTTCCATCTCCAAAAAAAATATAATAAAGTATTCACAATGGCTAGATTTTGATTTGGTCAATATTATTTTATTATTTTCTAATTCCTAATTTGGTTCAATACTTTGTTATAACTAAGACATTTTTCCATTCGTTCTTCACCATGATCATTATCATCATCACCATTCTCATCTCACAACATTTGAACTCCCATTTGAGTTCCATCTTGCTTTTGGGTTTCTACATATTTGAGAGAGAAGAACAGGTCGTTGAAGCACAAGGACATCAAAAGGACCCATCCCACGGAGGTGGATATACAAACCCATGCTGTAAATATTCCTCAACAGGTGTTTTAATAAAATTAAAATTCATTTAAAGTCTTCTATTAGGATATTTCACTTTTATTTATTGTTTCTATATGTTTTGGGCTTGCGTCAAATATTTTCTTGCAGGGTTTTATCAATTTTCTTGCAAATCTAAAGCATAAATGTGACCACATTCTGTTGTTAGGGTCATTCGTCAACAATGAATTAAGTGAAGCATTTTTGGTACATATACTAAGAATTTTCATATGAACAAATGCTGACTCCACTGGTGTAGTAATTCAAATCCTTGGTGACTATTTTTGAAAAAAATTCTCTTTCTCTTGGGGTTTTGCATCTTTCTGTGGGTCATAGGTACTAGTTGAGCAGGAGACGACACAATCTGGGTGAGATCTGTCAAGTGAGAGTTTTGGGAACAAAAAACACTGTTTGGCCTCTTTTCTGCATCCCAACACATTTTTCATACCTTTTTCTACATCCGAACATGCTTTACAGGTTAGTACATGCATTCTGCAACTTAAAAAAATCAAAATTTTTCCATATTCTTTCTGATATTGTTACATTTGTGTTGGGAAGGGGTTCTTATCTTTCCTATGTCATAGCTAGGCCTAAATCCACTTATAAAATTCTTGTTAGGGAAGGAAAAATACCCCAGGGTTTAGAGTACACCTCCATTAGTTAGGAAAAGGGTATCTACAGTGAGGAATCTAGCTTGCAATAGTTTCAGCCATTTTTTTTTAGTCTTTTTGGCAGGTTATAATAGTCCCTTTGGACAATTTTTTATGTCACTTTATTCCACTTTGAATCTAATGTTCACTTTCCTCCATAAGATCCCATTATGTAACCTTCAGTTTGCAGCCATTTGTCTGCCCTTTACTAGTTGTTTACCCTTTGTTCTCTACTAGTTTTATGCATCATTTACAATAGATTGTTTCCTGTAGATCCTAATCCCTTTGACTTTTAATATTTTGGGCCATAATTGTGTCTTTGAGTAGCTTGTTTTCCACCTCCTTCTTTGTTGTGTTCTTTCCTTTTTGGGTGGGGGTTTATGTGCTTGAATTTGTTGTTCATTTTACTATCCATTTTCAGCATTATCTACAATTTTTCAACACTTTATTTTCAGCAGCACATGGCATCATAAACATGCTTAATTAACTCATACACTAAACACACTTTTCACAAACACGTGCACACCCTAAGTGAACATGATCTTGGTTAGCATCGATAAGCCAAGACTTGAAACAAGCCACATAATAATAACTTAACACACATAGATTAAACCCACTTGGGCACTAAGGCCAACAAATATGTGTAGTTAGGTGTAGTATCGGTGGGTTAAGATTCCAATAACACCCATTGATCACTTACATTGAGACATAGCTTGTTGACATATTAGGGAGCTTAAAACCATTCACTATCCCACGGTCCAAAGTCTATTTGCATCTGAAACCTAATTCAGAGGGGGTTAGGCTAGGTCATCGTGTGAGCGGTTCTCCTCAAGGCTACCCAACCTGTGGTAGGGAATCCTATGATTTGGCTAATCACCAAGAAGCTCAAGACTCAACCACCTCCATGGGATGAAGGTAACAATAGTGACCAATCATAGGAAAACACCTTACAGGATTAGCTATGGGCAACAGCTGGTTCTCTACCCCACCTTTCTCTAGACAGCTTTTCTTGCAAGGATCGGATTCCATCAAGTAAGAAGTATTTTGGAAGGTTATCTGAAATAGTATATTTAGGATTTGTTTGAGGATTTAGATTACCTATAGGCTAGAGGTCATTTTTCTTTGATAGGATGTGTTTTCTTGAATTATATTAGCATATTAATATAGTTAGTTTACACTTGGCAGAACTGCACTATGTGTTTTCTTGTTGTTTGTTGTTCTTTTTATCCTCTCATCATCCTTTATCCTATTGAGTCATCCTTGTCGTGACATCATTACACCCCTTAAGCATTTGTCGTGAAGACTTCGTGGCCTTCAACCCCAATTTCCTTTAGTACATCTTACTCCTCCATGTCGTGTTTGAGTTCATCCTCTTAGTCCTCCATTGAGTCCCCATACTGACTTTGGTTATTTTTATTCTTCCAGTTCTTCCTTTGATTTCACATCCTCCCAACCCCGTATCACCACCATGTTAGGAACCAACTTGGGTGCAGGAAACCAAGGTAACCCCACAGGCAGAAGCTTTGTTGGTATGGTCCCTAATATTTCATTGATCCACTGTATAGATGGTTTGAGCCTCCCTAATTTCAGCTAGCTCATCAACGATCCTCTTCTCCATGACCCAAATTTCTTTACTATGCCTACCAAGCTTCCTTCTGACATCCCCAAGTTTGAAGGTAATCCTAGAGAAGACCCCACAAATCATGTTCACTCTTTCCATATGTTCTTTTCATCAAATTCCATCACTGAAGACTCCATTTATCATCACCTTTTCCAACGCACCCTTACTGGAGCTACTTCCAAATGGTATTTGGACCAACTGCATGCCTCCCATTCCACCTTTGGGACTCTCATAAAACCTTTTCTTCCTATATTCAGCAACCTCTTCGATACAACACAGGTACTAAATGCTTAACCTCTTTTCATCAAACTTCCACCACCTTCCTTTCTGACCATTTCCAAGAATGGTGCAAAAGAACGAGCATGTGTAGAACCCCTGAGTTTGAAGACCATGTCTACATGGATTAGTTCCTTAGAAAACTTTTGGCCCCCATAGGTAAAGATGTCACCTCCCATTTTCCCCATTCTGAGGAAGACCTACTCTAGATAACTTTGAAATATGACCTAATCTATGCATAATCAGGTTATGTTTATACTATCCTTCCCGACCTGCCTTGGCCTAGTGTTGTTAATGCACCGAGGGCATCTCATGTCGTTGACAGTATCATTGGATCTATCTCACACCCTCAAGTATCCTCAACCTTCTATGATTTATGGTCAACCCTAGGGGGGACCAATTTTTCTTACACATATCCCCCTCCTAATCCTTTGCATGTCAATGCTTACAAATGTAAAAGAACGTCATATGCATATCCACATCTACATTAGTCGATGCTAGAACCAGTTGTTTCTCGACTTGGTTATCCAAATGTTGTCTTGAATCCTTACTATCATTATGTATCACCTATCGCTCCATCCCTTCCAGCACCAACACCCCAACCTCCCATGCCTCCTCTACCTCTACCACATCAACAACCACCCCCTCAAGTTCAAGTATATGCCCAGCATAGTACAACCAATCCCCCCAAACGCAAGAGAAGGAATAAGGGGAAGGGTACCCAGAATCGACCATCTCAAGGTAACCAAGTCAACCAAGGTCCACAAACTAATGCCCATAAAGGTGACTAGCCTAACCCAACAACCCAGCAACAAGGAATATAGCCCAAGCAAAACAAGGTTCTTCGAATGAACAAAACTTGTGATTGTTACATAGTATTTGGCCATTATACTCATGAATGTCCCCTTTTTCCTCAAATGTGCCAAGCATGGAAATCTCAAGAAGCTACCTCTAGAGGACCTCAACCCATTTCTCCACCTCCTCCCCTCCTACTTCATCACAACCGATTGTGCTTACCAATCTTTTTCCTCATCAAGGATATGTGGCTGCCCAACACACATAGAGTAATGCAATCCCCAAACCTTCACAATATGGCCAAAAAAGTTACCATATTCTCATGATTAATTCTAACGAGGTCAACACCGAACAAGTCAACCTCCAGACTCAATCATGCCAATATCATAAGCCTCATTTGAAGTCAGCAGGTAGTTCCCAACCCAAAGTTTCCACCAAGTCTCTGTTTTCACCACATTCGAGATTCCCCCCAAGATCCCCAAAGGTCCATTACGTTGAAATATTTTTTCTCCTAAAGCTGCCCATACCTACAACATAATACATGACTTGGCGCGGTCTCTTGTTGCCATTTCAATGCTAGAGGTCCTCTAGATGTTCCCATCCCAATGGAAATATCTACTATCTACTTTAGGCAATATGGATCCCACCGACGATCATCTAATTTTCTTTTATGTTGACAATGTGGAACCTCCCCCCTTCCTTCATCAGTTTCCTTTCAAATACCAGTCTCCATTAAAAACACCACTGTATAGTAGACAAAGGCACCTCCACCTATGTGATTGTCACTAGTGTTTGGAAGCAACTTGATTCTCCTGACCTATCTCCATCTATTATCACTCTTCGTGCTTGGGATAGTTACCCCTCACAACCCCTTGGTTTATGTCACAATTTCCCCATTACTTTTGTTGTCAAGATAGTCTTGATTGATATCAAAGTCATTGATGCCCCATTATATTATAACATCTTGTTGGGTCGTACTTACACCTATGCCATGTCTGATGTCGCATCCTCTATCTTTTGCAAGATGTGCTTTCCTCACAATGGAAATATCATCACTATCAATCAGTTGACTTACTATGACCCTTAGTCTCAGACATCTCCTCAAGCCACTATCTTATTGATGACTGGTAATAAGACTATCACTTCCTTAATCGATGTTTATCCTGGAGTCTACAAATATTACATATTGCTTGGGGCTTATTATGGCCCATTGCCTACTCCTTCTAATCCTAGATATTTGAGTGTTTGCATGCGTTAAGCATCACGAGCCGTAGTCAAGTGGTCTAGTACGTCTTCTCAACAGCCATCTCCTTCACAACCTCTTCTCCCAACTTGACTCAACCTTTAGGCACAATTACTCCTGACCAATTTCCTTCCATTGGTATCTCTTGTTGTGATCCTTTTCAACCAAGAAAAATTCCCCCGGGTCTTAACCATCCTAGAGTTGTTCCCCTAGGTCATTACCCTTCTAGTTAGACACCTTTCTTATTCGTATCACCAGGAATCTTTTCTACCCTTGTAATGGCTATGTTGATTCTTCCTAACATCACCTTGGGGATCTCGGTTTGGTACATTGATCGTCTCGCAAACACTCCTCCTAGCCACCTCAAACCTTATAAAACTTTGACTCCAGTTCAACCTATTGTAACCACCCCTTCCTTTAATTTAGTTCCTCAGAAACCTCAACAAGACATCACTCTTGTTCTGAAAGCATATGGTGAGGGGAGAAAAGCTTAGAAAAAGGGAACCAAAGACAAGGCACCCAAGAAAATCTTGCTCCTCCTAAACCACCCAATCCTTCTCCTCCATGTGCTTTATCTGATTTTGTTAGGCACTCCACCAATAATTTTCCTGAGCTCCCTCATATCAAGAATGTGGTCTCTGATATATTTCCTGACTCTAAAATTCCTAATGTCCATGTCACCTTACCTGAGTTAGCTAAGAAAAACAAATCCTTATTCACAAATCACCCTTGTGCTTTATATGATAACTACGGCCATTACTGCCATCACTGTCCCTATCTCGAACATTTTCACAATACACTTTAAGTGCTTCACGAGTTACATTTTTCTCGTAGAGATTCCACTTCTCCTCTACCTATGGGTTTTGGCCCCACTTCTTTGCTAGAACAGGAGGTTTCCCAACCCAACATTGTGATTCCCCCTACTGATGTATAGATGATGGATAGTTCCACCCCTATTCTCTACCTCTCATCATCCATGGGATCAATCTATTGGGACTCTCTTGGAGTTTCCTATTGTGATTTTGTCGAACCCTCTTTGGAAAACACTTTGGTCTCAATATCGGTAGATATCACATCTACTAGTCATCCGTCCATCACTCCATGCGATGCGTATGTGAACCTTATCTCTCATGAAGATGCCTGAGGTAGTTCCTCTTCATCATGTGGTCCCTCTTCTTCTTGTCCTCCCATCTTTTATTCTGATGAAGACATTATGGAAGCCATGACCAACCCTAATTATCCTTGGGATAATATGCACAATCGTGCATACTTCCTTGTGCAGCAAATCCATGACCAATATGTTGTGGAATCCAAAGACTTAATCCATGGTGACATCGGCTGGTTCAAAAATCCCATTCCTTCACTAGATTCTTTTGAATAAGGAAATATGGCTAACATCTCCCTTACCATAAACATTAACATTTCTAATAAACCAGGGGTTGAAGAAAATATCACCTTGGGGGCACAATGCACCTTGGAAGAAATTGAAGCTTACACTAAGTTATTCATAAAATTCCATGATGTTTTCGCCTGGTCTTATTCTGAGATGCCCAGACTTGATACCACCATTGTTTAACATCACATCGACACTTGGCCAAATGTCATTCCCATCCGCCAAAAACAAAGGCCTATCCATCCTTCCAAACGAGATGCTATTAAAGTTGAAATTGATAAGCTCAAGTAGGTTGGTTTCATTTACCCCATTGAATACACCACATGAGCGTCCAATCATGTTCCTGTTCTAAAGAAATAAGGCACTATTCATGTCTACACAGACTTTTTCATTTTAAATAAAGCTTGTCCCAAAGACAAATTTCCAACACCTTTCATAGACAAAATCATTGAAGAGTGTGTGAGCCATGAGATCCTTTCCTTCATGGATGGATTCTCCAGACACAACCAGATACGTATCATTTATGTTGATCAGCTAAAAACTTCCTTCACTAGTCCATGGGGAAATTTTCCCTATCGAGTCATTCCTTTTTGTTTAAATAATACTTGGGCCACTTTTCAATGTCTCATGTCCTACTATTTCCAAGACTTGGCTCATGTGATCCCTACATATCTAAACGATCTCACTGATCGTTCAAAACTTTAGTCGCAACACCTCGCTTATTTACATATGGTTTTCCTCCAATGTCACAAGTATAACATTCACCTCAATCCACTTAAGTGTGTCTTTTACGTTCCCACCAAACATAGTTTTGGCATTATTTCCAAAGATGTTATTAACCTTAATCCTCTCAAATTTCAAGCCATTCTCGAACTTCCTCCTCCTCATAACCTACGCCAATTACAAATCCTCCAAGGCAAAGCCAACTTCCTTCACGAGTTTATTCTTGACTATGCCACCACTGCTCATGGATTCCTAAGACTCCTTCATTCCAAAATTCCTTTTGTTTGAGATTACCAAGCTTAGCAGTCCTTTGACTCCCTTAAGTGTTCCCTCACTTCCTCTCCCTATATTAGACCACCTAACTTTGAAAGGGACTTCATCTTGTACATCTCTTCTTCCACCTATTCGATTTTCAGAGTCCTAATACAAGAAGATGCAGTGGAGAATCAACATGTCATTTATTATGTAAGTAAAATCCTTAATGGTCCCCCTGTGCCTTATTCACATGAAGAAAAGTTGGTGTTGGTCATTATTTTCTTTGTTCAAAAACCTTGTCATTATATTATCACATGTACCACCAAATTTGTGACCAATTCCAACCCCATGGTCTTTATGTTGAGTAGACAAATCATTAATAGGAAGTATTCCCACTGGATCGTCATCCTCCAAGAATTTGATCTAGAATTTGTCACACCCAAGAGTAAGAAAGGATTATCCCTTGGTGAGTTCATTTCTCATTTTCCTACAAGTGCATTGGATCTGCTAGTAAATGATGACCTTCATGATGAACACTTATTCACTATAACCTCAGATGATCCTTAGTATGGTGATATCCTCACCTATTTGTGAACCTAGAAATTTTACCCTCATCTCAATGATGATGATCGAAAACATATTTGACATTAAGCCCCTCGTTATCTCCTCATCAATGATGATCTATATTGTCGTGGTGTCGACATTTTCCTTTGTCGTTGTCTCACCCATGTTGAAGCTAAGTAAGTGCTTAATGCTTGTCCCAATGGTGCTTGTGGTGGTCACCTCTTTGGAATGGTCATTGCCTAGAAAATCATTTGCATTGGATACTTTTGGCCTTATCTCATTAGTGATTGCATTGAGACATTCAAATATTGTCTCAATTGTCAATTATATGCCCCTAAGTCTAGAGATCCTCCTACTCCCCTCCATCATGTCATCGAAGCCAGTCCTTTCTATAAATAGGCCATTGACTTTATGGAGTGTTAATGCCCATCTGCTAATAACCATAAGTATGTTATTTTGGTCGTCAACTATTTCATCAACTGGGTTGAATCCATGCCAATGTTCAATAACACTGCAACTACCGTAGCCCTATTTTTCTTTAACCATGTAATCACTTGATTCGGGGTTCCCAAGCAATTGGTTTCCGATCATGTCCGACACTTTGAAGACGAGATATGGCATGAGCTATCCTCATTGTTGAGATTTTAACACCAATATTCATCATCTTATTACCCCCAAGGTAACGAGCAAATTGAAGCTATCAATAAAGTCCTTAAAAATCGCTTTAGTGGATGGTTAATAAACACAAGACCAACTGGCGCCTTATTCTCTTCCCTACCTTGTGGATATATAAAAAGAATGTAAAAACTACCACATGATTCACTCCTTTTCACATTGTTTTTGGCTAGGAGGTACTCTTACCGACCGAGTGTGAATTCCCCTCCCTCCACCTTGCTTTCAAACTCCTCCTGGGCACCTAGCCTCTAGAAAAAAGACTCATCATGGTTGATCTCACCAATGAAGACTGTGGTGTTTCATTGCAAACCATTGAAGAAGCTAAAAAGCGCACCAAAGCTCAGTATGACCATAAATTCCACCCTCGTACCTTTCATGAACACGGCCTTGTTCATGTATATGACCAAGCTCATGATATCTTGGGGCATGGGAATTTTAAACCATTATGGCTCGGTCCTTAAATCATCCATAAGTGTCTAGGAAAAGGGGCATACCTTTTAGAGGGTCTAAAAGGAGAAATTCTTCCCAACCCTCATAATGCACTCTACCTAAAGAAATTTTACCCATATCATTTCCCATTGAAATGTATGTTCTTTTTTATTTCTACATTTAGGTAGCTTTCATCCCCCATCATCTCATTTGTTGTTTTCCTGTGCCTTTTAGATGGATCCATCATCCACACAACATATCGGTTATGCCGATGGTGCGAGTTGCTTCTCCAAGAATCTAGCCTCAGCAGCTTGGGCCATTTTCACCCCTTTGCATTCATTAGTCCACTCCAATGGCATCTACATTGGATCTGCCACCAATAATCAGGCCGAATATGATGTAGTGTTAGGTTTTTTAGTCGATGCCCTTGATCACTGCATCCTTCACCTTCATTTTTTTCTTGATTCCTTATTACTTGTCATGCAATTGAATGGCGTATATCATGTGTGTAATCTTGTACTATTTAGAAAATATCTACCGGTTAGGCTTTTGGCATGTGAATTTGAATCCAATACATTCATTCATGTTCCTAGAGCACAAAATAACTCTGTAGATACCATTGAAAACAACATTCTTGATTGACATTTATCACATGCATATACAAGAAGACACCCATAACATAAACAAATGGTGAACCACAATCACCACAAAAGATGCATAACCATATTATGGATCATAATATCCAAAATATATTGTTTGGAGTCCACTACTCTAAATACATCCAACATGCCCATAGCATGTTAAATACAAAAAATAGGGGCCCATGTGTCCCTCTGCCTAATCAATGTCCTCTGGTGGATCCCATGCCAGTGGCTCCATTCCACCACCCATAAGTGTCGAAATGCATGACCGTCCATAGCAATGCACCTCATGATACCTTTCCATTCAGAGGGAATCCTAGTGCACACATATTTATACTAATCTTCTAGCTCATTCCATGTGCGCTCTATCACCCCGGTCAGTAGCAAGTCGAACCTACGTCGTATATCCTCCAATAGCGCGTCACTATCTGATCTCTTCTATGATGTTGAACCTCTCTAATTTGCAGCCCCAGATATTGTGCCAATCGTGCATATCCTATTGGCCTCACTGGTGATATATCTTCATACCACAAGTTTGGAAATATGTACCATATACATGCATTTTCTAAACTATACATGCGACCAAAATATAGAAACTATTACTTACCATTCGGGCCCCATGCTCGTCCTAGTGATAGTGATATATCAGGATCCCCTTGAAAGTTCATTCCACCATATGGAGAGACATATACGTACAATGGCATCTAATCTCAATAAGTGAAGAACTCAGGTCGGAACACCCATCCTACTCCCCCTCCTCCACATTCTCGCACTAACTACCCCCAAGGGCACATCCTGGGCTCCTATGGGCCCCCATCACGAATATGTACATATGGATGGAAGGTATGGATATTCTCAAAGAAAAATGAGCATAAAATTGTCCCAAATGAACAGTTATAATTGGTTTTTTTCTTTCATAAACCCAACTAATGTTGCAATGATGTTAACATCATCTAGGCCCACCCATAATAGGTCCCTGCCAGTACACTCTCTACCAGCATCACCTTCCCCCTAGTGACATGATGAAAGGCATGAATACCCAAAAATCTTCACTAATGTTGTGGTTATAGCCTGTCTCGAGTCTCTCCAAGTCATGAATTTGGATGCTTGTACCCTTCAAAAGAGCACCTGGTAAACATTGACGCTCAAAAAATTCCCCTATATGCCTCCCATGAGGCAACACTGGATGTATCTACCCCACCAACCCCAAATGTGGAATCTTATAAAAAAGTATATGTCCTAGATAGTGATCTCAATCAATGCTCCTATACTACAAAGGCCTCTTGATCTGAGTCCCAATAACTCACAATCCTGGAGAATAGTGATTTACAATCCCTCATCAATGGATTCTAAAAGTACTTGAGTAATCCATACTAGGAAAGAGCCCCCGTGACTACTTGGTTCCCCTGAACCTCTGTGTGAAGAGTATCAAAATCTCGTTCTCGACATACCAGCTTTAGCTCTGCCATACCTGAAAAATACCATCATATTTTGTCAGTTCAGAGTCAAAAGAATCTACTTCTGGTTCTTAGCTTCAGCTCCACAAATACCTCCATACCTACATTTCCCTTCAATCCACAACGTAGTTTTTCCCTTCAAAACTACGTTGAACGCACTTTTTTCCTAGCTTTTTATGTTCCAGAATACAGAATAGGGGAAAAAAACTATGTTGTGACTGTGAGGAAAACAAAGGGTTTCATGAGTGAGTTGAATCCCTAAAATGAGAAATTAATTCACTGAAAATGATGAGTAAGATTAGCCCACATACCTGAAAGTCACAGATCTGAATTATGGTGGTTGGTTTATCCACTATGATCTCCACAAGATTTAGGACCTTCTCTTCCTCTCCAAATTCTCCAACGGATCACTATATAAATGAATTGGATTTAGATGCAAGAAGCCCTTTTATAGGAAAAACACTAGTTTTATTGCCACACATTGTGACCAAACCGTAGCTCAGTTTGACGAACCATAAGTACTATTGGAAACTCTCACTAAGCTCTATAATGGGTCTCCTTTTGGTTTTAGTAATTTGACACTTAACCATGAATCCATTTTCTCCATGAGGTCTCACTTTCCTGCCTATTAAAATTTAATTTCTTCATATAAGTTGCTTGTACTCTAGTACCACTTTGTCGTTGCACTTGTTGACTTATGTGTTTATTTTCGTCATGAGTAAACCTTATTTACTCTTGTTTTTTATGGTCCCCTATAGGCCTCTCCCATGTGGCATCATCATCGAGTCACCCTTGATCAGAGCATTATAAATGAGTCACCCTTGCATCCATGGAGTCTGTTCTAAGACCCCTTGAGTCCTCTTACATTATATCATCCATCGTTGTGTCACATTCATTCCATTTTAATCATATTTGGCTTCCCGTTATAATACTCCATCTTTGAAAATCCTTCATTTGATTAATTGACCATCCCCTCTAGAACTAAGTCAGTCATTGCCAAGTCAACCATGCATATCATGCTCTGACAATGGAAGTCATCATTCCAGCCCTCATATTGTCTCCTTCCATCATCATCCTCGGTGTCAATCCATTAGTTACATTACTATCATCACCGTGCCTTTGTTTAGGACTCCTCATTGCCTCACCTCTAGCGGACCCTCTTTTGTTGAATTCAACACATTTATTCTATGAGTGTCTAGAGGGTGGTGTACCTTGGTTCTAGCGTTCATCATTGTTCGTTGCCTTGAATCAAGCAAAGGGAATCACAATTGCCCTTTGACTTGGTTGTTTCTCACGTGCTCGACTCCAACTCATTATCGCATGATCCAGAATTGTACACTTGATGGTATAGTGATCATATAGATTGTACCATCATTTCCTAGGTGTGTGTGATATGTTCCAAACCTCATGAGGAGGTGGCCCTTCAGTTATCCGCCCACATGCCCAAATGACAACAGATTATGATCCAGACTCAGATGCAATTACGTAGATTTGATTGGCTTGGTTCTCACCGCTTGGAACATCTACAACATGCATGCCTCTATTAGATGGTCCATTCATATCTTCAAAGCCCTTTCCTATTCAGTAAGGCTTCTTTGATTCTGAATCCCCCTCACCAAGTCAAGTTTAGGGGCATTATGTCTCATGTACTCGAAATTTATTGTATTTAATCCTAGTCTATGTCTTTCTAGGCATATTATGTATATGGTACTCATTATATCATTGCATCACTTTCTTGCCCATCGATGCCAGCATATCATGTATCATGTACTTTGTATCCTAGACCCACACTACTAGGCACATCATTATTATTTGTACTCAATTATCTTGGCGAGTATGTGTATGCCTCCCTCGTGCCATTTGAGATCATGTACTCAAAAATAAGAGGAGACTTATATCAGTTTAGTAGGTCTCGCCCCCTCCATTTCTCAACCCTTTCTTGCCTTGCTTCAGCTCTCTCTCTCTCTCTCTCTCTCTCTCCCCCCCCCCCCGCTTTGGTGTCTTGTGGAAGTGTAACCTACAATGTATTTTGATCATATGATTTGCTCATGACGCTCTTACTTTGGGGGGCAATCTGTGATCACCCGCAAAATGATCACCTAGCCATTTCATACTAGGTGAATCAAAATAATCCATGTAGGATTACTTTTACCATAGTAAATTCACTTTCACCATGGGAAATAATTTAGTAAACCATTCTTCCTAAATTATTTCTCATCAAAATTTAAAACCTCATGAGAATAATTGAATAAATCATTATTTATTTAATTTTCTCTAGAAATAATTATTAAATCATTATTTGATAATTATTTCTTAATTAATTTTGACTTAATCACCTTGGAATATTCAAATAAATCATTATTTATTTATTATTCCTTATTTATTCGATATTTTCCTTATGAGATAATTATTAAACCACTATTTAATAATTATTTCTTTCTTAAATCTCACAAAGTAATTAATAAATCATTTTTATTTGTTAATTACTTCAACCAATTTCTAAATAAAGATGTTTGACCATTTTTAATATCCTTTTCCTCCCCAAAAAATATAATAACAGCTAGATTTTGATTTGGTCAATAATATTTTATTATTTTTTAATTCATAATTTGACTCAATACTTTGTTATAAATAAGAGGGTTTTCCATTCATTCTTCACCATGATCATTATCATCATCACCATTATCATCTCACAACATTTGAGCTCCCACTTGAGTTCCATCTTGCTTTTGGGTTTTCTGCATATTTGAGAGAGAAGGACAAGAGATCGTTGAAGCATAAGGACTTCAAAAGGACCCGTCCCATGGAGGGGGATCTATCGACCCGTGTTGTAAATATTCATCACCAAGTGTTTTAATAAAATTATAATTCATTTAAATTATTCTATTGGGTTATTGCACTTTTCTTTATTGTAGCTATATGTTTTGAGGTTGCATAAGATATTTTATTGCATGGTTTTATCATTTTTCTTGTAGATCTAAAGCATAAAAAAAACCACATTCTATTGTTTGGGTTAGTCACCAGTGACTTAAGTGAATCATTTTTGGTACACATACTAAGAATTTTCATCATAACATTAGGCTGGCTACAGTGGAGAAATATGTTGTCATGTTGTCTCTACATCGGATATTGAATTAGTGGAGGACCCTATGGATGACCATGAGCCTCCAGTGATTATAAACAGCTTGCCTTTAACTGTGGCACCCGCAATCGCTCCCTCTCCTCGACAACATCCAACTTCTTCCTCACTGGTCCTCATCTCCGACTAATCTACTTGCATCGTCTCATCCTGCAACTAATGTGAAGGCACTGTTACGATGGACTACCTCCTCTTGCACTCTTGGTTTTTATTCTCCTTGATCGTAATGACACTCTTGGCTCTCATTATGGATGTACTCCTAGCATGGTTTTTCTTGTGTTTTCTTTGGTTGCTTTAATTTCATAGTTTCCTTATCTCTTTTTTAGAGTTTAGTCATTTGGAAAGTAACGCTTAATGGTATATATGGTTACCTAATCTTTTTAAAAAACGATAGGAAGTGTTTACACATTTTTTGGTTGATAAGTATGGATAGTGAAACTCTATTTTGTACAACCTTCCATCACCCGAATAGCACATCTATGCCTCTAAGAATGAAACACAAGATTATTGCCTAGATTTTGTCTTCGCTTCTGAACTAGTTGTGTTTTGGTAAGCCGGGACATGTTTGTAATAGATATCAATGTAATTTTTTTCATTATAATGGAAATCATTTGTAGGAATTTACAAAAAAAAAAAGGCTCTAATGAAAATATATCCTTAGCATTTTTAAATTGTTGATAAGCAAAATAAAATAAAACAAAAAAGGAATAAATTAATTATAGAAACATTTTCAAAATACACATAACAGTAAGATGTTGATTGCCAGTGAATATTAATAATAAGAATCCTAGGAGTTTTTCTAATGATGCCAACCGAGGAGACCTAAACATCTATGGAGTAGGGGTTGCTCTCTACATTGATTCAAATCATTATTTTAATTCGAAATATGAGGGTGGCCAAGGCTTTAACAATCGAGATGAATTATATGCCCTTTGGGTTGTATTGAAAGTTACAGTTGTAGGTTTTAACCCCGTACAGAAATTACCTGCATACGAATTCTAAATCACAGGAAAAATAAAAATGCGAGAGCATAACACATAAAACACATATACACAGAGATTTTCCACTGGATCTCAAGACTGAGACTACCAGCTTGATTTTTCATTATATTCCTTTCAATGTTACAATACATATTTATACATGCCGAAGCATCCAATACCATGGACCGAAAACCATCGAGTCCAAAACTGTGGACCGAAAACCATAGGTAGGTTCGCCCAACCTAACGTAGGTTAGTCGTGGAAAGAATATAACACAACCCAACAACAGTGGCATAAGAACTTAAACAAATCCAAGTATTTGGAAATTCAAAAAAATTGACATATTTTCTAACCAACATTGTAGCATTAGGAATTTAGGTTTAATTCATACAATGAACCAAGTAAATGAGCCTTAAAATCCACTTTTTATCCCATTAATTTTTCTCATAAGTATCAAGATATAACACCCAAGAAGACTCCTTGTTTAGAGAACCTTTTCTCTTGTTGGACAATAACTTAAGTGAACTTGAATTAAGAGGATGAACTATCTCTTCTATATGTGATAAATCTTTGTATTAATATTTTATTGTAAATTGGTCACTTGTTATATAGATATTTACTTAAAATTTTTGAAAATATCCTAGAAGTTATGGACTTATTTTAGGGTAATTCTTTTATGGGTTTTGATACTAAAGGACTAAATTTAGGATGATAGTAATAAGTAGAAAGGATGGTTCTTTAATTTGGAATGATAGTAATAAGTAGAAAGGATGGTTTCTTTTGTGGGAAAAATTGCACAAGATGCATATGGAAATGGTGTATGAGGCAACCAATGTATATTTTCATTTCTTTATTTGAAATATCATATAAAAGGACTTATTTTTTAGAGAAACTTTTAGTTATGGAAAATTTGACAAACTTTAAGCTTTGAAGAACATTCATTTAGAGGTGGTTGAAGGTGAATTCTAGTTTGACAAGGCCTAACCTAGCTCCGACTTCTTGTGGATGATTAGATTAGGGTGTCCCTCCCTCTTTCTCTCAAGTGTTATTTGATTTCTATTAGATTCTTTCTCGTATGGGTTATGACTTTACCTGACTAGTGATGTTAGTGGCTTTTGGGTCTTTGTGCATGCTCCATTGTGTGTTGTGAATGGATTGGAAGGTGATAGGATATTGAGTGTGGGGGTGGGGTGTGCCTCCCTTCTAAGTGTTATCTAGGGGTTTTTTAAGTGTAAAGGGGTACTTCAGATTTCCCTCTATTTATCTTATCCCATAAAATAATATTGGTGGACTACTCTTATCCCCCTATTGTAGTTGTATCATGGTTTACAATGATATCACAGGTTTGTAGGTGGTGAGTTTTTAGAGTTTATATCAGGTTTTGCATCTACTATGATATCCCTAGTGTTGACCTCTAGATATAACAAACAAGTTGCAATAAAAATTCCCATAATCCAACCATTGAAGTGCTACATGAAAAGGAAAAGTTAAGGCACGTCCCATTTAGTGTGACATGCCTCACTCTCACATCATAGGTGTGGAAAGAGCTACATTATAGGATTTCCTCAATTTAGGCAATGCATACCACAAAATATATAACATGTAATTAAGGATTTAGTGGAATTCGTTAGGCGGGGGAACCTCTACACATATACACAACTAATCAAAGTTGAATTCTATTATTGGGTCTTAGACTCTGGCTTCTCCAAGTCTTGCTAAACCTAAGTATTTTTAGCTATGGAAATCTCGTAGCTGGCTAAGACCCTAGTAGTGATCACTTTCGAGAACCAAAATCAACATAAGCTAAAATAATTGGACATGTTAAAAAGATTGGAGGCCAACTTCAGAGTGCTATGTAGGGTTTCTTTTATGCTTAGTTTCAAGATCTATTGCAAGGAATTGGGAAACGAGAATAATGGTGGAGCTCATGGGAACTTTTGATTTACTCAGAATCAACTCCAACCTAATAATCATTGAGGATGAACCAAGATAGAAGTAGTCACAGGAAATGGCCCAAGACTTCATCTCATCCAAGCCCTTTTGCATGCACTTCACTTGATATTGTTATCTATTATTTATGCTATGATTTATTTATTTTTTTAACCAGAACAAGAATTTCTAGAGAATTGGTAACTTCAAAAGATCGGTTTCCATTATTACACCAGATACAACTATTTCATAAATTCCACAAATGGACTACTTAAAACATGTCTCTAGAGACTTGAACTCATGCAGTTGGGGAAAAAATTGCTCTCTAAATCACCACACTAAGATCCTTTTACCAGTATTCATGCTATGTTATTAATTGTTTATCTATTGTATTTTTTGTTTCAGCCTGATGCACCTGTGGTGCTAAACTTCCATAGTTATGGACTGGTTTCCTTTTTGGAAAACCTCAAACAACCATATATATAACCTTGTCTATATCATACTAATATAGAAGTAGACTAACTTACGAAAAAAAATAATAGCATTCATTGAAACATATTGAATTACTTTATTTTTTCCTTCCCCTCTCTTAGCTTGATTATTTGAACTAGAATTATAATTCCAATTCACTGAAGACACTCCATGAAATGCTTGAGTAGATGCAATGACCACCAAAGAATCTCACATTGATATCATTTCATCACATACAATATATATTGACATCCACGATAGTTAAACATAATACACAATCATTAGATACAATAGACTCCAAAATTCTTTTGTTTAATGATTGCATCTATTATGCAATCAACATAAAAATCAATCCAAATTGAGTGAATTTGGCTTCAAGCTCCATGCAACAAAGCTACTCAATTGGTATTGGAACCATTGATCATCAAATATGGACAATAATTATAGATAGGAAGGTTAATTTATACTAGAAAACAAATGTTGTTTTCAATTACATCAATTTGGACATGTTATATCTCCTTGTTTATCACATCTAGATATAATTATGCCAATAGTAGCAATGCTTTCTTCTTCTTCCACTTCATAAAGATACAATTCTAAGTAGAAATTAAATGGTCCCTTATTTATAGGTACAATCATCCTTGAGGAAGAGTTGGACAATATTTTTGTATGCTCCATTCCCATGAGAATGCTTCCTTTAAGAAGTGTCAGCTAATCCTTATCCATGATCCCAATCCATAAGAATACTATGTTGGAGGAAGGTTGGCCGACCCTTCCATCAAATCTAACCTATGCGAAATCAATTCTTAAAGAAGGATCATCCAACCCTTCTCCGTGCTTCCCCTCCATAAGAATATCATCATTGAGGAAGGGTCGATGTACCATTCCCTATGACACCCATTACACAAAATTATGATTAAATAAGGCTTAATTTACCCTTCCACCATGTACCTAACATTAATAACATCCTTGAGAAAGGGTCAACTTACCATTTTCCATGGTCCCCCTTTATGAGAACACTATGAGTTGGTTTCCCCTTCCCTAGAATCCCCTTTATGTGAAAACTTTGCTTAAGGATTGGTCAACCATCCCTTATATTAGATATCTAGACATGTAAATACCATTCTTATGGAATGGTCAGTCAACCCCTACATAAAAAAATAAATAAATAAACCCTTGATTAAAATATCGTCCTTCAAGAATGATTGGTTTACCCATCTTCATGTTTACCCTCCATGAGAATACTTTACTTCAGGAAATGTTGGCCAACCCTTCCTTGGTATTTATCTTATAGAAAAATTTTGTTTACAAAAATGGATTGTCAACCCTTCCATTGGATACCCCTAAACTATAATACCATCCTTGAGAAGGGTTGAGCAATTGTTCTCCATCCTCCCCACCATAAGGATACCATAATTAATAAGGGGTCAATTGATGCACTTCATTGCTCCCCTCCATGAGAATAATATTATAGAGGAAGGATTCGTTGACCCTTCCTTGTACTCATATTTGGGAATAGGAAGGGCCAATTGACCCTAACAATGGAAGCATTGTGACATGAATACCACCCTTAAGGAACGTTAAACCAACCCTTCTCCATTTTTCTCCTCTAAGAGAATAATATGCTAGAGGAAATGTTTACCAACCTTTCCCTAGGATACCCATTACAAAAAAATTATTTGTGAGGAATGGCTAACTAGCTTTTCCATAGGATGACGCTTGACATGGATACCATCCTTCAGAAAGTGTTAGCTAAATCTTCTCAATTAGGGTCATCCATGAGAATACTCTACTTAGAAAGGCTACTCAAAACTTCCAATGTGTATGCTTTGACACAAATACCATCATTGAGGAAGGTTCAATTAGCCCTTATTTTTGCTTCCTCTACATGTGAATATTACATTAGAGGAAGGGTTCATCAACCATTCCCCAAGACCCCTTTATTTGAAAACACTACTTTAGAAAGTGTTAATTGGACCTTCCACTAAATTTCCCTCAATGTGAATAACATCCTTTAGGAAGGGTTAGTTCAAACTTCTCCATGAGGATACTATGCTTGAAGAAAATATCTAGGTTGATATTAGTGGCCAACAACCTCCTCCACTGACTTAATGGTTCTTTGTCTTGTTGGAAATTTTTCTACGTTTTTTTTTAGTCCCTTGTGTCCAAGGCCATTTGAGGCCTTAAACAATGTTTTTTGGCCATTCATGGGGGTAGAGGTTGAATTGCCCCACTCTATTTGACCTGTGATAGACCTTATTTTGATTATAAGACAATATTATGATATACACATATTCTTTGAGGATAACATATTTGATGATCCAACTATTATTATTTCATGTGATGAGGAACTATGATGTATTTATCTACTTTATATAGACTATGTTATGATTTTGATGCTATGATTGTTGATTATAAAATGTCAATTATCATGATTTTATTTAGGGACTTATCTCATGATCAAATGTTACCAAAAATTGGTTGAGTGTGATTGGAAACCATTTTGGTACACACACAAGTGATGAGTTAGAAATTCTAGGTTGGGTCGTTTGAGTACTATTAATGCTATAATTTAATTAGAAATTATTATAGGATGTTTGAGTGTTGATGACATGTTAGTGTTATGCAAGCACAAGTAAGGTGCATGACTGAATGACTCATACATGGGTGATTGGGGTCGTACGGAGCAAATTGGGAAATCATGGGAGGGGCGAGAAAGAATCATTGATTCCACCCACTAGCACTCCCACCATGAATTGGGATAGAGGGTTTTTGGATGCTTTCACTTTGAATTTCATGATGTCATGAGGGTGGACCATGGATTTTATCACTCATGAGACTTCACTAAGGGGCATGCATCAAGATGCAATAATTGGTTTTTAGAACCATTAGTATCTCAACAAAGGATGACTTGGGATTTAACAATGGTCTCTACCATCATGCCAAAGTTCCCCTCTTTTAGTAACAAATATCTAAAGGGAAAGTAGTGTGGCACCCTTGTAAATTCATGAGGGGGTTCTTGAATGGCACAACTAGCTTGAAACCCTTGACATTAGGAAATTGAAGGTAATTAATGGTCATGTTGATGAATTAAAACATTAAAATAAATGAGACCAATAAATGGGATGGTTAAATTAAATATTAATCAAAGGGATAATGATTGGGGAATGGGGAAATAAGGTTACACTTCTACATCTAAACCTAAATATTCCCTCAAATCAACCTCACAATTTGAAAAAACTTTGTAATAAAACAACACCTTATAACATATGAAATATACTAAAATATGGGGGAGGAATGAACTCTAAATTAGAAAATAGGGCCAAATAAGTGAGTGATACATATTTACAATAAGGAATGGGAGGTGTGCATAAAATTAAAAAGGACTAATTTAGAATGGGGACAAATAAATTCATGAGAGAATATCCATGTGCCTCAAGCATAAATTAAAAAGCTCCAACTAATATTTAACTTGAGAAATAGTAGGGGGTAGTTGGGGACAAGAATATGATATATGCCTAATGAATATAATTGATAAAATACTTAATCAACAAAATACGGAATCTATGTTGGGATCAAGATACAACTAAGAGAAGAAATAAGGAAACATGTGTGGGGGAGGGAAATTAGCCCTTTTAAAAGAAAATAAGTAAAATAATATCATAAGAGCCTTAATAAAATCCTAACACTTGAATGGGTGAATAGTCAAAATTTTGAATTAAAGAAAATACTTAATTTTGCATGAGGATCCAAATGGCACTACTAAAGCCTTGTATAAAAAGAAGAGCATGTTATGAGAAGCACACTTTTTGCACCCTATTGTTTGACGAATGTCCTAATGATACTTGGGTTATTTTTGTGACCACTAAGAGATTTGTTGTGAGTTTGATGGTGAATTTCTATTGAGTGGGAACCTATTGATTTGAGAACTCACCTTCACTCTACTAGTGTACAAATCTTTCATATAGTCTCATTGCAACTCGAGGTTTTGCGGGGAAGAAGAGCGCACAATAAGAAGTAGGGAGGTTATCCGCGAGTCATCATTGTTTGTACAAGGAGTATTGCAGCCTCAAGTATCTTAGATGAAGGATATTATTACATCAACCACATCCACCTATTGATCTAGTTGGAGTTCATTTTCTATGGTTATGGTACCTTATATTGTCTAATTGGTACATTATATTTTATATAGAAAAAGATAATTTGTTGTTTAATAAAACATGTAATTTGTAATATAAATCATAGTTAAATTTGAATTAGTGGGATTATTCTAGAGGAGAATTCTATTTATGAAATCAACTATGTACAAGGATTCACTCTACTCTTATAATTATTATGATTGTAAATTAGAATTTTGAATTAAGAAATTGTATTAAAAATTTAATTATGTAGAATCAAATGGAATTGTTTTTATTTTAGTTAACCTGTTTAAATGAAATTCCATATATTTTTTTTCCTCTCGAATGAATGATTAGTTTCAATAAGAAAGGAGAATTCAGTGAACATTGTATATATATGCTAAAATATTGTTGTAATTATTTAGTTAACTAGCGTTAAATTATTTGAATGTTGTGGATTATAAAAATTATATTTTGTTGATAAATCATTTAAGTCACTATAATAAATTATCTTTTGAAAGATCATAAAATTCCCTTCATGTTAATTTAAAAAGTTATTATGGGAAATGATTCAGAGCTTATTGCAGAAGTAAATTTTTTTTATTTTATGAAACTCTTCCAATGCTTAGAGTTTTGGTGTTGTGTAAGGCCAATATGACATAGAACCAATTTCTTATCTCTCTATTCAAACTATGCAATTCCAATCATCCAGTATTCCCCAAACCTCAAATAAATGTGATCAAATTGTCAATGGTTTATTACAATTTTATAAGTATTATAATAGTTGATGTTCAAAAGTTTCCTATAGTTTCGAAAAATAGGTGAATGTCCCAAGAATTATCCTCCATCTAATTGTTATTCGAGATGCACTATTATTGTTAACATGGTAAACTATCATATCTTCAAATATTTATTGATACATTCAACCTGCAAAATCATGACTAATATTGGCTTTGCAAGAGTGTAAAGAAAACTTATTATCTTGTCATATTTAGAGATCTCAACACTACAAATATCATAACTCGCGATGGGAAACTTTGTGTGCAACACTACATTGTAACTCATTAAGGGTGAGATTTAAATTTTGGCAGTGAGGAAGGGAGACCTTGCATGTACGGTTCAGAAGAAATTTTAATCATGTCCTAAAATAAAATTTAATCATGTTTTACCATAAAATTTAATCATTTCCTAACATAAAATTTAATATATGACTGGATACCCAACTCTTTCCACTCTAACATAATAGTTATGTACATGCCTAAAATGATTGAATAATTTGTTTATGTTAATAACTCGATCTATGGTCATAGTTTTAAAGGGGCTACCAACCAAAATAGCTCACACCATATGAAGGAATAATATTGGTTGAAGTTTCACTTACTCATAATACATATATAATAGGCAATAGAAATCGTTGAAATAGTCAATAATGTCATATACCCATGAAAGGCACTATCTAAAGGCCTATGCATTTGGATAGTGTAAGGAAATTGTCAAAAATCAACAAATATAAACGCAATTGTTCACTCCAACTTCCTTTTTTCTATGTTATGAGTTATGCTAATAGACATTTATACCTCTTGAAATTCAAAATGAATTGAAAATATAATTTGGAACTCTTGGCAGGACTTCACGAACAACTGGATTACAACTTTTGAATTATGAGAGGTATAATAGTTAGGCTATCAAAAGTTAAAATTTATAGCACAGAGAAACCATAAAATATTCAAATCACAACTTGTAGATATCGCTTACCATTGAACAAATTAAATTCCAAGATGTATGTCTATATTCTCTAAAATAGTTGATAGCCAATATTTATTATAATTATTCGAATTTAACTAAAATGGTGAAAAATAATTTATTGTACTCAGGATAAACTTTACAATTGGTTTCCATCAATTTATTATCATCCTCTAAATATGCCTACTTTTGTAGTCCCCAATTATAAACATGTTCTTAAAACCTTAATATAATGGAGCACAAGCTCCATGTTGAAGGGTACACCTTCACTTAGCAAATTGCACTTGGATCAACTCACAGACTTGGAAGGAGTGTGTGTGTGTTGAGAGCAAGAGAGAGAGAGGGAGGGGGCGGGGGGGGAATGAGTTGGTGGGGGGACATAGAGGTAGAGAGAGAGGGAAGAGGAGAGAGATAAAAATTTATGTGGAGAGAGATAGAGGGATAGGGGAGAGATAGAGGGAGAGGGAGGAGAGAGATAAGTAGATAAAGGGGGGAAGAGAGATGGAGAGAAGAGGGTGCTACATGTCATTTTGTCACATTAGTCAAATGACCATCGATTTGGATTTTTCACTATCCATAAATGTGTTCCAAAGAATCCCCTTACAAGGGGAGAACCCAAACTATCACAAAGAGAATGAAATTCCTGGATCCCATGGCACAAAATCATATTTTTGGCTTCCTGCACAGTTCCCTAGTCAATTTTTTCGCATATGCAGAAAGGTCCATTAGAAACTGCGCAGAAGTACGCACTATCTTACACTATGGTCTGTGCACATGATTTAACACATGTAAAAATAAAAAGTAAAGTCTAGAAGAATTGTTAGTCATATATTTCCCATCTAACAAGCTTACAATGGATGCTTATTCAGCCCTGATCCCTCCCGTCATGGAGCTACCTCCCTCTCTTTGTGGAAACGTTATCCCACCATTAGTGGATCTCATCCCTTGGGAAATAGATCCCAAACATCCTCTCCTTGGCCTATAAAGCTAACACATGCCTGAGGATTGAGAAGGATTGTTGGAAGTGGGCTTATGTTGCATAAATAAGGTTGGGAGGCTATTCATTCAAGGAGAGGGTTGGAGATTATGGAAAAAGACTTGCAACATAAAGGCTTCAAGGTTGTAAGTCTATTCTCCATTTTATTAATATAAAAGCAATTGTTCTTTCTCAATTATATCTTTGTCGATACTATTTGTGGGAGAAGAGAATGGTAGAAAGCTCTGAAACAGAATTCATCAAACATTTCGATTAAATGGTAAGTGCACTCTATCATATTGTTTGTTTTAGTCAATCATAATCTAGGGAAAGGTAGCAGTTCCTTGTTGTTGGTTACTAGATTTCTTTGAGGTCTTGGGAGATTGCTCTTGTCTACAAGAGGTATACGTTTGCTTAACAAATTGGCGACTCTCCAATATTTTCCTTGTTTAAACTTTTAAACCTTTTATAGAAGCGCTCTCCAATTAAGAATCTGGATTTTAGGTTTTATTTGACTTTTTTTATTTTTTCCAAAATTTCCATTGTGCACACTTTATCTTTAGGCATAGAGCGCACTTCTGTGCACTTTTCTTTCTGCAATAGTGCATATGTGCACGGGTTTTCTCTATGACTTGTGCACATACCTGAAATTTTTGAAAATTTTAGTTTTGTCCTCATCAAGTCCACAGTTTTTGGTTTTTCCTATTTAGCTACACTTTACTGTAACTTCTTTGAGTCTTTGTCAGTCTGGCTGAGTCTTGTAAAAGGATTTGATTGTGATTTTCTTGTTTTCCTAAATTAAATTAAGGTCTCATCCGATGAATGGTCGATCTATCAAAAGAGATATCAGTTGGTCCCTACTTAATGTTTTTCTATCCTTTTTCTTTCGATCAAATCAAGTCTCAAGTTTATTTTTCTCTTTTGTAAGAGATTGTTTTGTGAGTGAAAAGAAATTATTTACAAGGATGATTATTGTTTGTGAAAAGTACTTATTATGCTACTTTCGAAACGAAAATTCATTTTCCTCTCGTTGCTGAATTGTTTATGAGTTGTACTCTTTAGTGCAAGTGAATTCATAACATTTAATTAGGGAAAATTCATTTTAGTGTTCATTGGTTTCTTCTTGCATTTTGCAAATTTTCGAGTGATTGTATGTTTAAAGACAAATTTCTTGATTTTTTGTGTTATTGGGAAAAGTGAAAATTTTGAACTTAATTTCAATATTTGGGTAATTCGAAATTGGATATCTACATCTTAGGAAAAGGGATATAGTGGGATTTAGAGTTTTTTACATTTCCGTTGAAAAAAAAATAAAAGACTCTTTCCTTCATATAGAAATTCATTGAAATGAAAAGATAACAATTTTATTTTTTATTGCATTAGGATTTGCGTCAAGTCATAATTCCATTAGTTTCACGTCCATTACCTTTGAGTAAATAACATCTCTTAAAATCAATGCTAATAAAATCAATCTAGAAATTTTCTATATTTTCCACCTACATTAGATCAGGTTGTAGGGATTTGGAATAGGGAAGTGAGTTAGCTTTCCAAAGTTGCAAACAAACATTAGCACCTTGTGATAGGGAGAAAAATCCATTTACTACAATTTTTCTCTGGGAAGCTCCCCTTACAAAGGATTCAAGCACGATATCATATCGGACCTAGTTGAGTGATTAACCCCACTTCATTAGCTACAGTAGAGTGATTTACACGTATTAAAAATGGTGTCAAAAAGTACTTGGGAGTCAAGTACTTGGGAGTCACTTGGAAGTAAACCTAAGATTAACCATGTTGAGGAACTTCCAAGGGGATTGAACTTTATTACTCTGCCCTTACATCTACGTCTGGTCTGCGACTGTCCCCACAGGATAAATTGTTTTATGTGATAACCTTAGAGACCATAATCTTAGGGCTTTTTACCCGAGGTGGCGACGGAGTGGAAGTTTATGTCATACCTAGAATAGACGTTGGCTAGACTGACTTAAAACTTTCTAGAGGGTATTCTTCATTCGAGATGGCATAAATGAAGTTTACTTGCACCGGATTGTGTATATTAAGCAGGTTGTTAACATAACTAGTTCCACTCGCTTTATCTATAGCCACTTTTCATTTTTATCTCTGCGACGTTGGGTTTCATCACCAACTAGTGATTTCACTATGAAAAGCTTGTTTGCATGGTTTGAATTCTTAGAATTTTTGTAGCGTGTGCTAATTGTTTTTTTTTTACTTTTTAGGGATCTTAGGATTGGATTGGGAATACTGTTTTATTTTGTGATAAAAAATTCATCTTGGTTGATTCACCAAGGCAGTTGCGTAGAATGCAAGGTAAACCCCTTGAATATACACCTAGTTAATTGGAAAAAATAAAAAGTGAACGGTCAAAATAAACAGGATTTGGAACCTCAAAACAACCTGAAACATCTAAATTTTTACAATCTTAGACAGTAGATACTGAATTGAACCCAATGCAAGAAGTAGAATCGGGCTTAGTTGATTCTGGACCAAAAATTATTGAAGTAGTTAAAACTGAATCTGATCCTGGTGAAGTTTGAGACACTAAACTAACCGAACCAAAAGAAGAAGAACCTAAGTTTAGTATTTCTCAACTTAAATCACCTTTGGATTTTATAGCTCCTACTCTTGCTCCACCTTCACCTCAAAGGAATTTGATAATTACAACTGGATTACCTCCTAGGTTAATTAGCATTGAAGATATTACTGGGAACAAGGAGCAAGAAACACCTCATGCTCCAGTTACCACTAGTGAAACTTTTGATCCAAGAGTTTCTTTTGATCCTTTCCTACATGATCCTTGGTATTCTACCCCTTTGAACTTTTTAGGTCCTAGTTTTCCACCTCGTCGCATTTCTTTTTATTCACCGAGAAGAACCATGTCAGAAATTCCTATTGGGAGGCAACCTACTAACTCATATATGTTTACAATCTCCCCAAAATCATTGTTGTATGGTGTTCTGTTAGTTCCTCCTAGATACCAATCACTTAGTGGGACATTTTCAGGAGCTACTCCTTCTCCTCAACCTTCTTCTTGGTCATCTGGTTTATCTACAACTATTGTTTAGAGCATGGCATCCATGCCTGAAGCATTTATGGCATCAGACCAATATGTTCACATGGTATTCGGTAACTTAGGACCCTCAAGCAACCCTAACTGGTATTTATTACCTACCTGACGGGCAACCACCATATCCTCCACCTGGAGGCCAACTTGTTACCGGATCTTATTCTATGGTTGGAGGTTAGAATTTTACTAGAAATTATGATGAGATATCTCAGCTCGGTCTGGGTGAACCTATTGTAAATCGACCTTTGATTAGCACTCCTTACCTTGGGATGAACACTATTTGGAACCCTACTTTTTCTCAAAAGTTTGCTCCAGTTTATCAACGTGTTTATCGTACTAGAAAATCTATTCCTCAAATACCTATTCCAAGTATTATTGTCCTTATCTAGCAGTCTGTTCATGGAATTCATCAAATAGTTTTCCAACAGCCTATCCAAGGAATTCCTCAGACAGTTGTTCAATAACCATTTCAACAATATGTTTAGTAACCAATTCAACAACCTATTAAAAGTGCACCTCAAAGACCTGTTCAAACACTTGTTTCGTAGTCGGTTCCACGTTCACCTTAGACAACTATCCCAAAAGTATCACAAATGATCATTCAAGTTACCTCTTAAATACTTGTTCCACAAACTACATAGGCAATCCCTTAATATTTTTCTTATCAAACTAGTCTTATCGTCTAGTCTATGCCACAGATTCCTATCGGACAACCTGGTATAGGAATAATGAAAGCACCTTTTCAAGGTCAAGCTTTCCAAAGCCCACCTTTTCAAGGTCAAGCTTATCAGGTTCCACCTTTTCAAGGACAAGTTTTTCAAATTCCACCTTTCCAAGTTCAAGATTTCCAAAACAAACCTTTCAAGGTCAATTTATCCAAAGTCAACCTGTTCAAATTTAATTTGTTCAAGGTCCATGTTTACAATCTCAACCTGTATATTGGAAATATTGTTTAGGTCAAATGGGTCAAAGTCAACCTTTCCAGAGTTAACCATACCCTGGTCATACTTATCAAGTCCATGTTCAACCTCAACCTGGTATGGTTCACCCTCGTTACCCTGGTGGAATCCCAATTCCAACTCCACAGGCTATTCCAGGATATCCTGGGTATCCTCCTCTAGGGGTTGGACTTAACACGCAAGGTTATCAAACTTTACAATAAGATCCTAACCAGCAGTTACCATTCATTGCAACCCTATATTTACCATATTTATCCCGGATAACAAACGATCATATTTATTGTTATCCTTTTTGGCTGGCGATTCCCACCAAGTTACCGAGTGACATACCCAAATTTGAAGGAAAATTAGGAGAAGACCCATTCAATCATGAGATGACATATCATTTTTTGTGTTTATCAAATTCTTTAATCGATGGTTCTCTCTGACTTTGCCTTTTCCAACGAACTTTAACCGGTTCGGCAGCCAAATGGTACATTGGGCTACCTCGCACTTCTTTCCATAAATTTAACTCTCTAGAAAAAGTGTTTTTAAGCCATTTCCAGCTACTGATTCGATATGATACTGGTACCAAACTATTGACTTCCTTAAAAAAATCAAAATCGACTCGCATTTCTAATCATATACATGAATGGAGACGTAGACATCAGTTAGTCAAAGTTTTTATTCTAGATCACAATTTAGCTAAATGGTTTATCAATTCATTACTTCTTGTTATTACCAAGGATGTTTCTAAGTGAGGTGTCGTGATGGAAGAGAAGGTAATTTCTCGTGCCCAGTATCTAGACTTAGTCTATACTCAATCTAGCACCTTGTATGAAAAAATCCTGAATTTACTGTGCCCATCAATTTCGAATGATCAAATAGTTTCAACTCCTACAGGATCCAATGTTGTTGATGGTATAATAGGTTCTATTAGCCACAATCTAAGGGGCAAAAAAAAAATTCTAAAAGTACTCAGACTTTTTCCATACAAGATTCACCAGCTGAAAGCCTTTCTCTGAAAGTTATTTCTAAAATTAATGTTGTAGAATCATCTACTGGAAAAAGTCAATTGTCTGGAGGTAAAAATAATGGGAAAGCTAAATCGAAACAAAATGCTTCTCTGAAAGCGAAACCTACTAAAACTGAAACTATGGACAAGAAACTAAAACCTCACTATCCTTGCCTTATTTGCAATCAGGATCATTATATGAACGAATGCCCACATGGGGCAGAGGTTTCCAAATTCATTAAAGGTTCTCCAAGCCCCATTATTTTTAAGGATCCATTTCCTTCTCAAGATAGAAAAATGGTTTCTCATAACACATCTTCCTCTTCTACATCGAAAGATATAATGATGTCTTCAGAACAAGTTATGGTAGCTACGAGATCAAAATATTATGGATCTAAGGGTATTGTAGTCAATGGGAACGAGGCTAGTTCATCTGGTCAACCTTCCAGTTCAATTCCTCCACTTCCTTCTGAACCATTACAGATCGAGAAATCGAATCCTGACATGATGATTCAACCACCTCCCACATGTGTGCCTCAAAAATAAGCATTCAACCCACATGCTAGAGTTGCACAAAATTACAACATTGTTGAAGACATGACTATGTCTCCTTCAACAATGTTAGCTCTTGAGGTGCTGCAAATATGCCCAGCACAACGAAAGTTAATATTGTCAGCCATTGGAGCTATTGATCCACAGGATTCTAATCTAGTTATCTTTGATCTTGAGAGTCATATATCTAGACTCCCACATCAATTGGTGTTCCAGATTCCTATTTTTTTCAAAACCATATGAGTGTTTCACACAGTACTTGATGAAGGAGCATCTACGTGTATCATTTTGATTTCTTGTTGGAAATATTTAGGTTCTCTAACTATCAATCAGTCACCTACCACTCTGAAAGCCTTTGATGGAAGAGGTTTTCACCCTTATGGAATCTTAAATGATCTGTCGATAGAGTTAGAGGGTAAGATAGTCGCGATCAAAGTTGACTTTGTTAATGCTCAGCTCGATTACAACCTTTTGCTTGGTCAAAGTTGGAGCTACGTTATGGCATCAATAGTCTCATCCCTTTTCCATATGATACAATTTCCTCACAAAGGGAAAAATGTCAAAGTATACTAG
Organism: Pinus taeda; assembly: GCA_000404065.3. NCBI lineage: Eukaryota > Viridiplantae > Streptophyta > Pinopsida > Pinales > Pinaceae > Pinus > Pinus taeda. Next base: position 60,885 of record APFE030917577.1, on the reverse strand, counting down.
TTGTCTTACTACATTTCCGACCCTAACTCTACGGGTAGCATACTTTTTGTCATAAAAATGAATACTCTTTATGAGGATATTGTTGTCTATTTGCTCAAAGACTCATCACTAATGGGTACCTTTGCACTTCGTCCATCGAAATTTCCTTCTAAGTTTGTCGAGGTTAACATGATTACATCAAGCACCAAGGAATATTTTGATCCGTGGATAGTTCCTTCAGAGTCTGAATTGGCCTCCTATGGCAACGAGATGCCCTTAAGCCTGTTTGAATTAGCTTACTAGGCAGTTTAATCATTTTCCGACCCATCATCTTCTGAGTTTAATTGAGTGAATGTGATCAATGATGATTATTCTCCTTTACCTTGGTTAGAACCAATTTCACTTCTTGATCCTTTCGACTATATGTTTCTGATTGGCGAAAGTATTATAGAGGTCATGACTTCTAATTAAATTCCATGGAATGATTACCATCATCATTCATATTTTCTACCTAACCCTGATAAAATCGAGAATGATTTTTCAACTATATTTTTGCCTGAGATTGTAGATAATATGCAATGGCCCATTTCAATTTTCTAGTTGAATCTGAAAGGAATTTGGGAAATATATCTACAACGATTTCCATTAACATCTCAGTCAAAATAGGAATTATTGAAAATATTTAAAGCCCTATTTTAATAATTCTGCAACATTTTCGCCTATTCCTATGAGGAAATGCTAGGAATTGACCCAAGCATTGTTGTGCACAAGATCAAGACTTACCCGGATGCAAAAAGTATCAGACAACGATTATGTCTAATGCATCCATGAAACTCTGTTGTGATTAAAGTTGAGGCTGAGAAACCACTCAAAGCAGGTTTCATCTACCTAGTTCCCTTGACTGATTGGGTGTCCAATATTGTACCCGTTAACAAGAAGCAGGGAACCATTACAGTGTGCATCGATTACAAGGATATCAATAAGGCTTGTCCAAAGGAAAACTATCATACCCCTTATATCGATCAAATCATTGATGATTGTGCCAGAAACGAAATGTTTTCATTTATGGATGAATTTTCTGGCTACAACCAAATCAACATACTCCTAGTTGATCAGCATAAAACCGCATTCATTTTTCCATGGGGGACTTTTTCCTATCGAAAACTCCCATTTGGTTTGAATAATGTCAGTGAAACTTTACAATGGGCTATGTCTTATGCATTTCATGATATCAAGCATATTGTGCAACCTTATTTGGATGACTTTCCAGCTCATTCACTGAGATTGGAAGACTATCCAACACATTTGAGAGTTGTATTTATCAAATGTCACCACTACAATATATGCTTGAATCCCCACAAGTGTGTTTTTTGTGTGAAATTCGGCCAATTGCTAGGATTTTTTTATTTCAAATTAAGGCATTCATGTTGATTCGCTCATGGTTGAGGCTATTCTGAATTTGCCTCCTCCTTCCAATCTTCACCAACTACAAATTTTGCAAGAGAAAGAAAACTTTTTACGTCAATTCATCAAGAAATACGTTGAGTTAACTAAAGCTTTTATTCGACTTTTGAAAAAGGGAATCTCATTTACTTGGGATGAAATGGCCCAAAAGGCCTTTGATGCACTTAAACATGTGTTGACCCATTCACCAATGTTGCATCCTACCGATTATCATCGAGACTACTTTTTATAGTTAGTTGCATTCGATGTCACTATTAGCATGGTTTTAGTTCAGGAAGATGAATTGAGCGAAGAGATGTGATATATTACTTAAGCAAAAATGTGACCAAAACTAAAGCAAAATATGCACATGTGGAGAAATTGGCCTTGGTAGTCGTTTAAGTTGTCGAATGATTTCTTCACTACATTCTATTGCAAAAAACTATTGTGATTTCTGATTACAACCCCATGGTTTATATTCTTACAAGACAATTGCTAGGGGGGAAGTATTCCAAATGGATAGTTACCTTGTAGGAATTGAATTTGGAATTCATAAAATCTAAATCTAAGAAATCGCTAGTATTTGTTGAATTATTATGTGACTTCCCCATACTGAGATAGAAACCGTGGTAGGGGATTCTCTTCCAGACGAATCTCTCTTTCTTATCAGTACTTTAGGCCCCTGGTATGGAGATAGCATCATTTATCTTCAGATCCAGACATTTCATCTAGAACTCATTTGAACTTATTGTCACCGTATCTAATACTAATCCCAACAATACAATATTATTGGTGATTCAATTTATCGTCGTGGTGTTGATTCCATATTCAAATGATGTTTAACTCACGAGGAAGCCGAAAATGCATTGAATGATTTCCATTCTAGAGCTTGTGGTGGTCATATGTCAGGGTTTTCCACTGCTCAAAAGATTCTGCGTGCGGGGTATTTCTAGCCTTCTATGTTCAAATACTTTATAAGTGTGATCCATAAATGCCAAAGTTGTCAGATCTACTATATAAAAAAAAAAATCATGCACACCCAGCTCCTCTTCACAAAATCATTGTTGTCGGTCCTTTCACTAAATGGGTCATAGATTTCCTTACATGTAACCCTCACTTAGTTGATGGGCATGGGTACATTATCCTTGTTGTATATTATTTTACGAAATGGGTTGGGGTGATTCCTACATATAAGGATTATGGTGAAACAACATCCATTTTCATATTCATGCGATTGCTAGGCTCATAGTTCCACAATCCATCATCATGGATGATGGTAGCCATTTTCAAAACTTTATGATGATCGATCTTACTACGAAGCTTGGCCTACATCATGATAGTTCTACTCCATATTACCCGCAGGAGAATGGACAAGTAGAAGCAATTAGCAAGGTTTTAACCACCATTATTAAATGGATTATTAGGATTCATAAACGAGATTGGCATCTAATTCTTTTTTCATCCTTGTGGGCATATTGTACCATAGCAAAAACTTCGACTGGTTTTACTCCTTTCCATCTCATTTATGATGTGGAAGTAGTTTTACCTATTGAATGTGAAATATCGTCTTTAAAACTGGCAATTGAATTGTTACCAGTGACTTCTACCGAGGAATAACATTTCTTATACTTAACACGACTCGATGAGACTCATTGTGATGATGCATTAGCTAGTGAGGCCCAAAAGAAACGAGTTAAGGCACAATATGATCAAAATGTAAAACCTTGTTCATATGCAGAAGGGGATTTAGTATTGGTCTATGATCAAGAGCACGATAAGTTAGACCTTATTAAATTCTAGCCCATGCGCATGGCCCTTATGTTGTAAAACATGCATTGGAAAAAGCGACCTATGAGCTAGTTGATTATGACTGAATTCCTTAAGGAAAAACCAAAAATGGTATTTACCTAGAGAAATATTATGATTAGATTTCTCAATGAATAATTTGTATATTGTTGTACCATATTTTATGTGTGGCAATTTCTAGCATCTTTTTACATTTTTCTGTTACTTCTCCTACTTATCTTGTGTTACACTTGATTTTCATATGTCAATGCTCCCTCAAACTTACATTGGCTTCGTTGGTGGTGCTAGTCATAGTACTCAAAATTTATCTTCCACAACTTAAGTCATTTATTCACCCACAAATGAGTTAATTTATATTCATGGGATATGCCTTGGTCGAACAACGGATAATATTGCAGAGTACAATGCAATGATTGAGCTATTATCTAACGCCATTTCATTTGGCATTTGTCGATTGATCATTAGGTTAGATTCGCAACTCATAGTATTAATTTTGAACGGTGTCTATTCAGTTATAAGTGCTTCAATGTTAAGAATGTTTTTTTGGGTTCATCTCTCAGAAAGATAATTTTATTATATCAAGTATCAACACATTCTGAGAAGTTTAAACACAATAACTGATGCATTAGATAATTGTGTTAAATTGGAATTTGTAAAACATCTGCAAAAAATCAAAAGCAACATTCATCCATATATTGTACAAGATAGACTGAAATCGAAGTAGTATCTTTAATTAGTTAAATGTTTGTAAAAAGTGTGGTTTTTACAAAAATGTCATCCAAAGACATGAGGCCCCATGGCCTTTATTTTCCAAACATGGTAGTACATCATCAAAAAGAAAAAAAATATAGCCCTAAGACTAGCAGCTACGCATGATGATCATGGTAGCAAACAGCAGCACGAGCTACTCATCATAGCAAGCGAGTAATAGGTTTGAGAACCCCCATAGTGTGCCTCTGATAATGGAGAGGCAGGTCATTAATCCCGACATCCAGGATGTCCAGAGTCAACCTATCAAGGTTGTGCTCCAACTCAGTCAATGCCTCTGTTGCGTCTGGGTTTTGCACTACAAGACTAACTAGATTTTCATCGCATCTATCATATTTGCATAACCCTATCAGTCTAACCAGGGCCACATTTTCATGATCATTTCGAACAATTAGTTTTGGATGCCAAACAAAACAACAAAAAATTCAAAAATTCAAAAACAACTAAGTTTTTACCCAGATTGCCCCACTGCATCCCAGTTGGCAGTTGCATATCTGGATCACCTTTGTAATCCATGCCTACATATGGAAAATCTTCAATCGTGATGATTTGATTTTCCAGCCACCCATAGAAATTGAAGCAGGTTTACCCCCGCTTACACCCACAGTATGCATGTAAAATGCATAATCATGTCTGTCCCAGGAATTTAACACACAAAGGAGTCAAATATTCATCTACTGAGGTTTTAGCCCCCCTTTAATAGTCTTATGAGGAATGATTTATAGACTAACAAAGTCTAATCGTTAATCCACCTTCTCCTTTATATCGGAACTTAATCACCCCGCTTAACCCTTCTATCGGTGCTTAACTCAATATAAACCCTTTATCCTTTCAATCGGGACTCATTAACCCTTACAAACCTTCATTAACCCTTAGCCGCAAATATATATATAACCATACCCACTCTTTAACTTAGGTTATATGCGGACTTAACCATAAAACCATCTCTCGGCACTTTATTTCTATTATAATTCCTTTGTAATAGAAATACAAACAAACATTCATAAACTTACCTTTTCCGCACACTTTAAAGCCCTTGCACAATTTCCAATGTTTCCCTTTTATCGCTGATCGCAATCGCGACTCTCCACATGTCACATTAACATGTGTTCCCCATCTCCTCTGATATGTGATTAACTTTCCGGATCTCAAAAGTATAAAATCCGAACCTCAATACTTTATCAGGTCCGCTCCATCACTCATCGCATTACTTCTCCGCCGATACAAATCCATTTAATATCTACGATACGAATAAATCTTCGCAGTCCATTCCTTTCTCCCGATCTGACGGTCAACATTCACTCTGAACATTTGAATTGGCACGTCAATCCCCTACCGTCGATATACGCTTAGTGGATCCGATGGTTGACAGGGATTTCGGGTGGATAAGTAGCACGAGGATTAACCGCCTCAAAAGCAGTTTCCTCTCTCCACCTTTGTGCTACGTGTTGAATGATGAGTGGAATCGGAGCCAATCAGATAATACCACTTATGGTATTTCTTCCGCCCGAAATCCACTTCCACTGTTATAAAACCACTTCTTCACTCTTCCACTTCACTTAAACTCAACGCCATTTCTTCAGGTCTCTATGGTTTCGATTTTTCCTTCAGGGTTTTGACCTTCCCATTATTCTATTGCATTCTTCCTAAGCTTAACTCCACTAATCTTCAAATCACTGCCTCTCCAGAGAGTTACTCTAATCTCCAATTGAATTCGATGATTCATTATGATTCCTCTGACTCATTCTCCTCTTTGTGTTTTGCCTTGACTCTGCCTGCATACAACTATTATAAAATTCTGATTCAACACTGGAAACACACTTATACAGGTTTTAAAATTAACCTATGTATTTATAAATATACACAACAATTACAGAATGAGATCTCTGTCTCTCACAGACCTGATCTTCAATATCTATGGCCTCCTCCCTTTACTCTGCCCGTAGGCTTACATTTATACCAGAAAGGCTCTTTTGAACTAATTCTACTTCCAATCCTAATTCTATTGAACTAACTCCTAAATCCTCTATGTCCACTTCTAACTTCATTTAATTCCTAAGAACTCTCTCTAGTTCCTCAAATCATGAAACTGCCTAGAGAGTTATAATTGACTTCAAACACTCTCATCATTATTAACCACTCACATTCTCCTTTATTCGAGAGCATTTACAACAACCTCACACATCTAGTTAATTCATATTCTACCCACTCAAAAGCCTAAATATTACATTAATTTGAGACTTAGGAAACCAAATTCCTTAAAACACATGACCCCCCTATGTCTACTAAAATACAATGATTTTCTCTTGGGTTGAATGCTCTTGCATCAGACTCCCAAAGTAGAAAATATTCATGATCTCCTGATCATGTGTCTTCATGTGTTGATAGAAAACCTCTAGGGTCCCAAACTTTAGTTTGTAACTGTCTGAAAGCTTTGTTCCTTTGTTGCTACTGTACTTCTGTTGTCTTTTGCTCCATCTTCTTCTCCTTGTCAATCAGGTTCATACTCTGATTGATCATCCTTCCTACTGCTATCATTTTCCTCCCTATGGCATATTTCATCATTAATTACCACAATTCTTCAATTTCTTTTTCCAGCACATCTTTGGACTAGTCCATATTCTGCCTCTTACATCTTCCTCTTTCTCTTTGCTTCAGGTTGTTGTTGTTGTCCACTAACTCTTCAATATGTTCTTCTTCTTCTTGGAGTTGTTGAATGGTATTACTTACTCTTACTCTTCCTCTCATTCTTACTTGTTCTGTTATTCTTGTTGCCTCCCTTTCATCCTTACCCTCTTTCATGATTATTTCTGTCTACACTAAATCATGACTTTCCAGCATTCTCGCCAACAATTGAGCATCTTTGTTCCATGGACTAAATTCTTCCACGGAATCTTCTTCTTTCATCTTTATTTGGCTACTCATCTGTGCCAAATTTCCTTCAACATCTGCAACAAAACCTACACTCATGAAACACTTGTTAAAATAAAAAACATAAGGCTTTTGTGCCTTATCTTCCTTTAGCAACAACTCAGTTTGTTGCTCTATTTCTTTCTCCTATGTCAGCGCATCAGTATGCTATTTTGAATTCTCTAAAGAACTCATGAGACTGTCAACTAGACTCTCCTCCACATCATTTGCTTTAATGATGTCTTCCTGCTCTTGTCCACTGTAGTGAACTCCCTCTTCTGCAATCACACTGTCGTACTCCAAATTTCCTAGCAAATATTCCAGCAATGCAATTTCTCTGTGACACTTCGCAAGCACTTCATCATCACTTATGATTCCTGCATTAATTCGAAAATCACAAGGTTCAATAGTCTCAATTGTTGCTTCACATATCAATTCTTCAGACTGAATTTCATCTCCTTCTTTCACAAGAAATTGTTCCCATGTTGTCACAGTTTCAAATATCAATGCATTATCAAATTCTTTCTGTTGCAATAAATCGTTGCTTCTCTCATTTAAGCGGCATTATCCATCCTCCTTTACTTCAGAGTTTTTATCTTCTGAAAGGTAATTCTCCATACTTCTGACAGTTTCAAAAGATTGCTCATCCTCTGCAAAACACTCCTTTGTTAGTGTTCCTTCTCCCAAGGTTAAATCCTTTGCATAAGTTTCTCCATTCTTAACATCTTTCAGCAGATGTCCTTCTTTTTTATTGACTGCCTCAACAGTTTCCATGGCTATTTCCACTGTACCTATCATCATAGTGATTTGATGATCCTTTATTATGTTTTCAGCAAACATAGTCTCTTCTTCAAGTTTGTCTGTAATCTCTTGTTGTTTACCTTCTCCAAGAGCTATCCTTGTCTCACCATCTGCATTAATATTCTCCTGCATTTGTTCTTCATAAAAATCATTAATCAAACTCATTTGATTACCTTTCTGAGACAATATTCCTTTATTATTCATCAGAATAAGATCTTCATTCCTCATCTCTATGACAGCTTCTATAGACTCATCCATAGATTTTTTCTTCTATATGCAGTCAAATTCTTCTTCTTCTGAGAATTTTTCTTTGTCACTTTTTACTTCTACCTCTTCATCTACTCTGAGGATATCTTCAAAAGGTTGCTTTTCTCCTGCAATATTTGTCATCATACAAAAACTATCAGTTTTAAAAACATAATACCTTGTGGTCTCACTTGATGTGTTAGTCATCATGTCTCCTTGTTGTTCCAAGTTCTCTTTATGACTCAGAAATTATTCGATGGTCTCTTCTTCAATCTCCTCAAGCCCTTCACTTGGTTGCTTGATATCTTTCCCTAACTATATATGAGACCTATCTATCTCATCTTCTTCCAGAGCAAAATTTAGATTTTGCTTGTCTTCTTCCTCCTTTATGACAATATTAGCAAGTTTTCCTTCACATGTTTCACCTGCAAACATACACAAATTGTCAGATTTAAAACCATGTGACCCTTTGGCCTCACTTGAAGTTTCAGTCTTCAAGTCTTCATCTTCACTCTCTCCCAGAATTTCTCCTTGTTCTGGTTCACAAATGGACTCTTCCATTTCCATTTCCAACTCAACTTCTTTGAGTTTTTCCATCAACCACCTTACTTGCCTCTGTTGTAGCCTTCTCTGCAACTTATGCCACTACACTAGCTTCTTCCTCAAGACCCAACCTAGTCTTTGGCTTTCCTCAAGTATTCTCCTTAATGCATCAAGTTGTTCTTTTAACTCCGCACTCTCTTTGTCAATTTCCTCTTGACTCATTCTCTTGCCATTTTCCTTGGGATCCTCTTTCTTCATCTTTCTTCTGCTATGGAGTTCCTCAAAACCTCTACTATGACTATCAGTAGCCATCTTCTTCTTCTCTATCTTCATGAGCTCCTCACTCACTCACTATGAGCTGCATTAAAGCCTTTGCAACAAGTCCTTCTTGTTGGAACTTACCTCACCAAGCTTTCCTTTGTACTTGGTCTTTTGGCAAGCCCTTGGTTCTCTATCTCTGGAACCTCCTTTGAGAACTTCCCTCTTCTCCTTCTAGGCTTCAACTCATCTACACTTGTCAAGAGCACAAATGTCCTCTTGTATTTCAATCACAATGAAATACTTGGTTCTAACCACCTCTTCTTTCACTTAGAAAGTCTTACCAACTTCCTTCATTACCTTGGCAATTCTACCCACATCCTCTGTGGAATTACCTTTGTAATTTGCAACAATACATATGCAGTAACAAGTCTCCTTCTTGCTACATATGCCTCACTAAGCTTCTCTCCTTTGAGCTCAGTCTTTTAGCATCTCTCTAGTTCTTTCCTCTGGAACCAATTCAAGCACTCCTTGCTCTATATTGTTGCAACCTTCTCACCTTCTTATGCTTTTGAATGTGCATCAATTTACAAACACACATTCTCAAATCAAAACAAAACATATCACCTCACCTTCAAGATCTCAGCATGATCCTGTTCCACCATTCCACCTGTACTTTGAATGGATTGTCCTCTGTCTCTTGCATCTGCAAATTCTACTACACATCACCTCTGTGTGTCTACTTCCTGTCATATTAGAATCTGATCCTTCCTTGTCTGCATAAACATCTTTGACACATAACTTGTTCTCAATTCATTCACATAGAATTTCTTTGTTCTATTTTAACACCAATTGTTTCAATTACAATGTGGCTCTGATACCAAAATGATGCAGGGTTACCCCTGCTTACACCCACAGTATGCATGTAGAATGCATTATCATGTCTGTCCTAAGAATTTAACTCACAAAGGAATCAAATCTTCATTTACTAAGGTTTTAGGACCCCTTTAATAGTCTCATGCAAAATGATTTATAGCCTAACAAATTCTAATCATTCATCCACCTTCTTCCTTTATATTAGAACTCAATCACCCCACTTAACCCTTCTATCGGCACTTAACTCAATATAAACCCTTTATCCTTTCAATCGGGACTCATTAACCCTTACAAACCTTCATTAACCCTTAACCACATATATATATAACCATACCCACTCTTTAACTTAGTTTATATGTGGACTTAACCATAAAACCCTCTCTCAGCGCTTTATTTCTATTATAATTCCTTTATGATAGAAATACACACAAACATTCATAAACTTACCTTTTCCGCACACTTTAAATCCCTTGCATATTTTCCAATGTTTCCCTTTTATCACTAATCGCAATCATGACTCTCCACAGGTCACATTAGCATGTTTTCCCCATCTCCTCTGATATGTGATTAACCTTCCGGGTCTCAAAAGTATAAAAGCTACACCTCAATACTTTATCAAGTCTGCTCCATCGCTCATCGCATTACTTCTTTGTCGATACAAATCCATTTAATAACTGTGATGAGAATAAATATCCGCTACCCATTCCTTTCTCCCGATCCGACGGTCAACATTCGCTCTGAACATTCGAATTGGCGCATCAATCCCCTACCATTGATCTACAGTTAGTGGATCCGACGGTTGACAGGGATTTCAGGTGGATAAGTAGCACGAGGATTAACCACCCAAAAAGCGGTTTCCTCTCTCCACCTTTGTGCTACGTTTTGAATGATGAGTGGAATCGGAGCCAATCAGATAATACCGCTTACGGTATTTCTTCCACCCAAAATCCACTTCCACTATTATAAAACCACTTCTTCACTCTTCCACTTCACTTAAACTCTACGACATTTCTTCAGGTTTCTATGGTTTCGGTTTTTCCTTCAGGGTTTCGACCTTCCCACTATTCTGTTGCATTCTTCCTGAGCTGAACTTCGCTAATCTTCAAATCGCTGCCTCTCCAGAGCATTACTCTAATCTCCAATTGAATTTGATGATTCATTATGATTCCTCTGACTCTTTCTCCTCTTTTTGTTTTGTCTCGACTCTACCTGCATACAACTATTACAGAATTCTGATTCAACACTCGAAACACAGTTATACAGGTTTTGAAATTAACCTCTGTATTTATAAATATACACAACGATTACAGAATGAGATCTCTGCCTCTCACAGGCCTGATCTTCAATATCTATGGCCTCCTCCCTTCACATTCCCATAGGCTTACATTTATACCAGAAAGGCTCTTTTGAACTAGTTGGTTCCAATCCTAAATCTACTAAACTGACTCCTAAACCCTCTATGTCCACTTCTAACCTCAATTAATTCCTAAGAACTCTCTCTAGTTCCTCGAATCATGAAACTGCCTAAAGAGTTATAATTGACTTCAAACACTCTCATCATTATTAACTACTCATGTTCTCCTTTATTCGAGAGCATTTAAAAAAAAACCTCACACATCTAATTAATTCCTATTCTACCCACTCAAAAGCCTAAATATTACATTAATTTGAGACTTAGGAAACCAACTTCCTTAAAACACATGACCCCCCTATGTCTACTAAAATACAATGATTTTCTCTTGGGTTGAATGCTCTTGCATCACAAATTAGGAGTATACTGGATCATTGTTCCTTCACCACCTGTGTGGTGTGCCATTAGTGTGACCCATTTCAACGTGCGAGGATCCCAAGGTCATCCTCTCTCTTTATAGCTACTTGTGGAGCGAGAAGAGGGATTCACTCTAGAGAAAATGAGATGGAAAAGATACCATACCAAAAATTCTTCATTTCTCTGGTTTTGACTCTAGTTAGTTTCCCTTTCAGATTGGCAATTACTGCCTTGCACCAGTTGAATATTGTAGGTTGCAAACACTCTACAATGGTTTGCATATGAGCCTTTGTAAGAAGGTGAATAGTTTCTCTGCCGCATAGTCATGCAATAGTGAACCCAATATATTTCAAAGGAAGCCTCGCTATGGTTTTGATGTCAATTCTCCCATATTTGAGAGCAATTCTTGGAGTGCAATGTTGTATCAGATAGCTATCATTTTTATCATCACCTCGCCTATATACATACAGATAAATTTCCCGTGACGTGGGAGCCCACATAAGAAGTAAATGCCATCGTCATCAATAATGATCCTATGGTCTTTAATTATGAAGCATTCTTCTTGTACATTCCACTTTCCCACTATCCATTCGAGCAAGTCTAGTTGGGCCTTCATGCTCAGAATAGGGAAAAAATTGTACAGGCCACAGTTTGCCAATGCCTATATGGTCTCTGGATGGTTCAGAGTAGCTATGTCTTGTTCTTCATTTTCATGCTCTCTCAACTACATTTTTGCAGCTCAAAACCCTACAAACAAACATGAAGGATCATTAGGAAATATTATGGTGAAATTTTGTAAGTAATTTGGGTGTTTTCTATTAACTATTTTATACCATTGGCGCTGTGCACAACCGATTGAACAAAATAGTGTGTATGTGCACAGTTCTAGCCTTAGAAATTGCGCATATCCCAATTTTAGTTTGAAAAACTAATTCGATGTACGCAGGCCTGAAAAGGGTGAACTGCACACATAGAGGGTGATTTTCTATTTGAAACCCCTCCCCAAAAAATCTAAATAAATGGTCAAATGTGACATAAAAACCATCAAAATGAATATATCGGAAAGATGATTTACCTGGAGAAGATGACTCTTCATTTTGTCCAACTCGTTGCCCACAATCTACCTTTGAAGTTCTTCGTAAAAAATGGGCTATATCACTCTCAAAGGGTAAAAAACACAAATGGTAAAAACTTTACTTTTTTGGGTTTTTATAAGTTTGTAGGCCTATTAAAATATTGTTTTTTTCCTATTAGCCCTTAAAATCCAAATTTATAATTTTTTTTACTATATTTTTTAGCAGTGAAGATGATTTTTGAGTTTGCGTGTGCAAATCACAAGTAATTTACGAAAAAAATTATTTTGGCATTGAGTATACTTTTATCACTTTTTCAAACTCATTAAAACTTACGAAAAAGTGAAACAAGGAGTTCTCTTTAAGCCCTTTTTAGACTCCTTAAACATGAAAAGATCATCGAGTACTTGATTGTTCGAACTCGCAAAAGTAAATGAGCAATCATCTATATAGTATAAGTTTACCCCTTTTACGGATTAAATTAGACTATTTACGAAAAAGGTATATGTTGACTAATCATGGTCAATATAGTTCTCTCATGCATTATTTTACCCTTTTCTAGGCTTGAGGGACTCAATTTATGAAAAAGGAAACTATGGAGTTTACTTATGCTTTTCTCCTAACTCCCTAACACTGAAAAACATCGAGCTTTACTTTCTCCGAACTCATTAAAAATTATGTTGAAAGAGTTGAACGAATTTTCTTTTTGTGTATTTTCAAACTCTTTAAACATGAAAACGACATTGACTTACCCCTTCCCTGGACTCATGAAATCTAAACAATGCAGGACTCGTTAAGCATAACGAGATCGAACCACTCCTTCTTAGGGTTCGTTAAAAATACTTCGAAGGACTCATCCGAAGGATGAGCTCACATGACAAGGATATGTTATCCTCCTCAAGCTTGTAAAAAATAAAGAGGTATTTTCCAGTAATGGTGGGGGAACAGTGAGAAATAATATTTGTTTTTTGTTTTATAAATGGCAGTATGTCACTCTTGAACATGACACTATGTCACTTTTTGTGCCTGGGTTGGAAAATACGTCCGTCTCCTAATTAACCAAACCTCATTGAAAGTCTTCATTTGGTTTTTTATATTTTGTTTTGAGTCAAATGTTGCCTATTCAAAATGTCATGTCGCCAATATGTTCAAGAGAAGTCCAACCTCAGTCAAATTACTTTACCAGTCATAGAATTTAGTCGCATCGAACATCCCTGAGTCAGTCTTGGATTACCCTAAACTTCTATTCTTTAAAACTTGACATGAGTTTCATGTCCTGCGATGGGTGGCTTCCTATCGACTTCAAATCACTATATAGGAATTTGATATAGAAACCTTCAGTACCTTGAAGCCCACATGCCTTAATGGCAAGTTTCTCACCTTCGACAATAGGTTCTCATGATTGACCTTCGATCGAATGATTCTATGATTGACCTTCAGAACCATTGTCATTATTGGTGGTTTCTCTCACACTTGTTAATAGTTCACATCATTGACCGATAATCAAGTGGTTCGACTACCATACATTCACTCACGTGGCTAGGTTTGTACTATGGATTGAGAGGTGGAGATCAATACTCTGGATCTAGTTTCCTCCATCCAGGTTGCATGGAGTTATTAAATATGCATGATTGTAAACATAGATTCATTGATGGTTGCATCCATACAATGGCTTCTATTGACATGGATATTCATATGCATTTTCATATTGTTCTTTGATATATGTATACTTTGAGTATGGGAATTCCTACCTCAACAATGATTATATATTTCATTGTAACATTTGATTGCTTGTTTCAAGTCTCTAACTACAATCTCTAACCCAAACCTTGGCATGATAAATCTCTTCAATCATCAAACATCCCTTCTCACTTTGCACTTTAGGGGTCGACCTTTATCTCATCCTTCAAACAAATTACTCTTATAACAGTTTATCCTCCACTTAAGCTCTTCTATTATCATCATTCAAAAAATTCATGATGATGGATCCATGTTGGGATTTGAAACGTTGACAAAATATGGTTATTATTATAGATACTCTAAATCATAACTCAACAAAGGGAAATATGTTACATGTCATTTTGTCGCATTAGGAAAATGACTATCGGTTTGGATCTTTCACTATCCATAAATGTGTTCCAAAGTGTCCCCTTGCAAGGCTATAACCCAAACTATCCCAAAGAGAATGAAATTCCTAGATCCCATGCCTCAAAATCCTATTTTTGGCTTCCTGCACATTTCCCTAGTCAATTTTTGTGCATACACAGAAAGGTCCATTGAAACTATGCAGAAGTGCACATTGTCTTACATTGTGGCATGTGCACGTGACTTAACGCATGTAAAAATAAAAAGTAAAGTCTAGAAGAATTGTTATTCATATATTTCCCAACTAACAAGCATCGAATGGATGCCTATTCAGCCCTGATCCCTCCCATCATGGAGCTACCTCCCTCTCTTTGTGGAACCCCTATCCCACCATTAGTGGATTTCATCCCTTGGGAAATGTATCCCAAACTTCCCCTCCTTGGCCTATAAAGCTAACATAGGCTTGAGGATTGATAAGGATTGTGGGAAGTAGGCTTATGCTACAGAAATAAGGTTAGGGGGCTATTCATTCAAGGAGAGGATTGGAGATTGTGGGAAGGGACTTGCAACATCAAGGCTTCAAGGTTGTATGTATATTCTCCATTTTATTAATACAAAGGAAACTGTTCTTTCTCAATTATGTATATGTTGATACAATTTGTGGGATTCCTTGATCAGCCACATATATTATGATCTCATATTGATCAATTTATGATATATGATTGAGTTAATTAGTTAATTTATCTCTTATGTTATATAATGGATGCTTTGATCTTGTGTATGCTTTTTTCTATGCAGGTCTCCTTTAGGAAATCATGGAGAAGTTGTGGGAAGTGATGGGAAGATATCTAAAGAATCAAGGAGAAGTGAATGGTCTAAAGCTTTGAAAGGGAATTCATCAGGAATTTTGATTAAATGGTAAGTGACCTCTACCATATTGTTAGTTTTAGTCGATTGTAACCTAGGGAAAGGTAGCAGTTCCTTGTTGTTTGTTACTAGATTTCTTTGAGGTCTAGATCACTCTTATCGGCAAGAGGGATAAGCCCGCTTAACAGAGGGATAAGTCCGCTTGAAAGAGGGTTGTTGTGAAGGATGGATTTAGGAATCAAGGGAGGTATACAGAAAGAGAGGAATTGGGAGAGAGGGGGGAGCGATAGTTAGGGAGGCAAGGAGATAAGGAGAGATTGAGGGAGAAAGAGACAAAGAGAGAGAGAGAGAGAGGGAGAGGGAGAGAGAATGTGTGAGAGAGAGAGAGAGAGGGAGAGGGAGAGAGAATGTGAGAGAGAGAGAGAGAGATGGAGAGATAGAGAGAGAGTATGGGGTGAGAGAGAGAGCGATGGGGAAGGAGAGAGGGAGGGAGAAAGAGATAGAGCTAGAGGGGGGAGAGATAGGGAAAAAGAGAGAGGAAGTGGTGGAGTGAAAGAGACTGATGGGGTAGAGAGGGAGATAGATAATGAGGGAGTCACAGAGAGAGATCGAGGTGTATAAAGACAAATATGGAGAGAGAGAGAGAAAGAGACACACACAGAGAGAGAGAAAGTGAGGAGAGAGAGAGGGGAGAGGGGAGAGTGAGGAGGGATCAAGAGGATGAGAGGGAGATAAAGTTGGATGGGATTTGTTGTGAAGGAAGGATTGAGGGATGGATGGAGGGAGGGAGAGAAAGCAGGGGGAAGAGAGAGGAAGAGTGAGATAGGGAGAGAGAGAGAATGAGCTTTATCTACACCTCTTGTCCCATCACTCCCTATCTCCAATCTCTTTCCCTTTCTCTACCCCTTCTCTCTTTTTGTTCATTTTCCCCTCTCTACTTCACTTCATGTATATATCTTCCCCTTTATTATCTCAAACTTATCCATCCTTCTATCCATCTTCACTCACTGTCTCTCACCCTCCCTCCCTTCCTCCCCTACATCTCTCTCCTTATAAAAATACTACCCCCCTCTCTTTGGAACACTCATACACTCTTTCTCCCTCTCTCCCCCACTATAGCCCTCTCCTCAACTCTCCCTCTCTCTCTCTTCCCCACTATCCACCCACTCTTTCCTTCTTCACCTCTCACTATCTACCCCTCTCTCTCACCTCTACCCTTCTATCCCTCTTGTTTCATATCCTCTTACCTCACTTTCTCTCTCACCCTCACTCCCTCCCTCTCCCTTGTCCCTCCTCTCTCCTCCTCTCTCTAAATGTTCCTCCCTCTTCTGCACTCCCTCATTGTTGCTCTTTTTTTCTCTCCCTCCCTCACTACCACCCCCTTCTCTCTCTCTCTTCCCCCCCCCTCCAATACACACATTGCCTCTCTGTTCACCTCTCTCTCCCTCTCTCTGTTCCCCACTTCCTGTCTCTAATTATGTCCCTCCCTCCCACTCCCTCTCACCCTCCCTCCCACCACTCTCCTCTCTATCTCCAATATCTCTT
>APFE030917577.1:13592-43907 GCA_000404065.3 Pinus taeda | reverse complement strand
TGCGAGGACTCACAAGAATTCATTCTCTTTTTCTTAATCTATACTCTACATCTTGATCTACTAAGAATCCTAAGCCTTAGAACAACCTTTCTCTTAATTGGTTTTTCCTAGGTTTCCGGGATAAACTGAGAGGGTTTTATTTTCATCTAACCGTGCATTAAATCCTACAGCAAAATGATATTTAGAAACTTTAATATATTTCACTATGTAAATGAGGTTTGTAAAGTGAACCCATAGAGGGGGTCATAAATGGAAATAAAAGTAAAACTCTAAACAAGAAGCCAAAAGTGGATTTAAGCATGGATGCAAAATTGGGAGTGGAATTGGATGTTAAACTATCCATCAAAACAAGATGCAAGCAATGACACAAAAGGGTTTTAAAGTAAAATAAAAAAAATGGTGCAACACTAGACACAAAGAAGGGAACAAAATAGGGCATATGAAAGGATACCAAATTGGGCACAAACAAGGATGCAAAAATGGACACCAAAATGAGGATTCAAAGAATGGTGTAAAATTAGGATTAAAAAAGGATGTAAGAAAAGACACAAAACAAGATGCAAAACGGGACTAAAAAAAGGTGAAACCAAGGATGTCAAAAATGATGCATAACTAGATGAAAATTCAAACTAAAATCTAGTTGTAAAATGAGATGTAAATGTGGACACAAAATGTGGCAGAAAAAAGGATGCAAATTTGGAAGCCAAAAAGGATGAAAAATTAGATACCAAAAAGGATGCAAATTTGGACATAAAAATGGTGCAAAATTGGACACAAAAGAAGAAAAAAAGGTGCAAAAATGGGCATAAAAATGGCTCGAATTTGGATGAAAATTGAGATGCAACATTGGATGTAAAATGAGGTGCAACAAATCATTCAAAACTTGGTGCAAAAACAAATGCAAAAGTAGACAAAAAAAATGGCTCAAAATTGAACGTAACAATAGACACAAAATGGGATGCAAAGGTGGATGCAACATATGGTTCAACATAGGCTGCAAATTTAGATGCTCAAAAGGATGCGAATTGGATGCAAGAAATGGTGTTAAAAATGATGCTAAATTGGATGAAACAAATAATGCAAAATTAAATGCAAAATATGGTGCAAAATAGGATGCAAAAAAGGGAGATAAATAAAATGAAAAAAATGGTGCAAAAATGCATGCAAAACTTGACACTAAATCAGATTCAACATATGGTGCAAAATTGGATGGAAAAAATGGTGTAAAAAAAGGGAGAAAAAATGGCACAAAAATAGATGTAAAAATAAGTACAAAATTAGAAGCAAAAAATGGCATAATATCAGATGCAAATTGGCATAAACTGGATGTAAAAAAAGGCACTAAATTAGATGCCAAAGATGGTGAAAAAAACGATGCAAATTATGACACAAAA
Source organism: Pinus taeda (assembly GCA_000404065.3). Lineage (NCBI taxonomy): Eukaryota > Viridiplantae > Streptophyta > Pinopsida > Pinales > Pinaceae > Pinus > Pinus taeda. Next base: position 42,513 of record APFE030917577.1, on the reverse strand, counting down.
CTAGAAGCAAAGAATTCCACAAAAGAGGAAGCAAAAACTCATGCAAAAATAGATGCAAAAAATGGCACAAAACTAGAAGAAAAACATGTTGTAAAACCAAATGAAAATCTTGGTGCAAAATATGATGCAAAAAAATGGAAAATTTGGCGTAAAAAAGATGCAAAATTTGGTGTAAAAAATGACGCTTTAAAAATTGTACAATAGAGCCCGATTTAGCACCAGGCTACTCATCCCAATTAAGAAAAAAATGCACTAAAATCTGGTGCTAAATCTGGTGCAAAATGCCTATTTTGTTGTAGTGGTGTCACATGTTTTTATTTTATGCCCATGTATGTGTTGGGTCTTGTAGGACATAGAAAGGCATGATTAGGTCAGCAACAATGGTAACATTGTTATGTGGTGGTGAGAAGGCCTTCTAGAATAGACATGTGGGTGTCGCATGGGAACCAAGTAACAACTTGGCATTGTGGTTCCAATCAAATGGCTAATATTGGGATGGCCATATCTTTGGATTCGAGAGTTAGATTAGAGAAAAATGTATACCATCAAAATCATCTCGAAGTGACAAATGCAGTGGTATCATTTGTTTTGAGTTTCTTGAGAATGAAAGAAAGTAAAGATTTAGACTCCATTTCCATAATTGGACCATGGGGATTAGGTTAGCATAGTAACGATCTCCTTCTGACCTTAGTTAGGACCAGGGTTAGTAGGGGGTATGTTATAGCCTCAATCAGGTTTTTCCCTACATCATTGGAGGTTGGTGTCAGGTTGTTTCCTACAGTGAGTCAGTGCCTGCATCATTTTGAGGTTGGTGCCTCAATCAAGTTGTAGCCTAAAGAAATTTGGTGCTTTCATTTTGAGGGGATGGATGTCTCCTTTTGTTTGGTGCTAGTAAAAATTGTAAATTGAAGATAAAAAGAATTTTGGTTTTCTCCTACAAATGTTTCCACGTAAAAGTTGGTGTTCGCATGTGTTGATATGATAGTTGTTACTTGATCCACTATTTTTTTTTACTATTATGATACATGTTGCTGCTATATATTCAATTATTGATAAAGTGGTTTACATTACAGTGTTTCACCACCGACTACCCCACCCCCCCTCTCAGTGTAATTTATAGACTAACATGTAGAACCACAAAGCCATGTTTTTGTTCCCACAAAACCCACTAGGGTATCACCACAGGGAAAATCCCACATGTCAATATCACCTATAACTGTATTTAATCTCATGATCTACCTTAGATATTATATGATGATGTATTAGGTTGGATCTTGGATCATGGTCCTCCTCGCCTCAAATTATACAAGCCCAAACATGTACTGAGAAAAAAATTACACCTCAAGATGTGCAAAACTTGATCTTTCTTTTAGCTCTTTACTTAGAACAACAATTTTTCAAGTATTGAGAGGGACCAAATCTTTCATAATGTGCGAAATTTCAGAGAACATTTACGCCTCAAGATGTGCAAAGCTTGACCTTTCTTTTAACTCTTTACTTAGCGCAACAATTTTCTCTTTCTTCGTTAACTTGTGTATCTCTACACAACTTTGTGCTTCAATGCTATGTTCTTCTCTTTATTGGACCAAATCTCACTTTACTTATTTCTTATTCACGCTCTCTTCAATTTGATATCCAAATTGCAACTCAGATCTACATTTTTTGTTTTTGTTTTGGTCTATATTTCTGCACACTCAACACTTTCACTAGACCATTCCACAATTCAATCTACTCAGACTTCCTATGCTTCAGTTGCCTTACCCTTCTTCACTTGGTCGATTGTAGTTCTCTTAATCTCACAGGTTTTTGCTGTTCTCCCTAAGTATTAACCATATTCACATATGCACAGGTTCAACGCCATTTTCAATTGGTTAACACTATATTTATAGATTATTGCTTCCTCACCATTGGTATTGATCAATAGTATTGACCCATGGTATCATGGGTTCACAAGGTCGCACTACTCCTCTTACATGCAAAAGTGCTTTGTTCCTTTCTTTGCTCATGGCATATAGCTTGTGTTTCTTGTTACGTGCATGGTGCAGTTCAAACAATAGGTCCCTTTCGTCCAACCCTTTATTACTGATGCCTTTCACATATTCTCATGTCCATATGCTCGGGATCTTGAATTACAAATCTCTCTTTTTGGACATTGAAATATTTTATCATGGTTAAACGTGCACACACTCATTACTCTCTTTCTCTATATATATGAAATTGATATTGAACTATTAGTACATAGATTTTAAATAGTATTTAAGTTTATTATATATTATATATATCTATATATCTATTTATATATTTATATAATATTTATATAGATATTTATTATCTTTCTATTATATATAATTTTAGCCTCTCATATATATCTAAATATATCTATCATATATAATTTATATATATATATATATATATATATACACACACTTTGTCTTTAAAATTGATATAAAAGTATGTTATTTAATATAAGCATCGAAATAATGAGAGTGAAATATTCTTACTATATATCCCTTATACTAAGTTATAATATATTTAATGTTTATGTATTAATTTTCTGTGATCCATAATGAATTAAGCAAAGTCTTTCCGTAGAAATCATATAAGAGAAATTTTTGGCCAACGCTTTTCGAACCAACAAGTGTGGTTCATCATCAGGACCACATGAAGAGGTAGACCATGGCAAAGGTTTAAATAGAAAGCAATGTAGAAACATAATTTCCAAGTAACAGCTATATTTGAACAATAATATTTAAATTATGATATTAATTTTAAAAACTTTCTCTTATGTAATTTCTACTGAAAAAACTTTGCTTAATAATTAATGTTATTAACATTTTACAATATTGCTAATTAAAAGTAATTAAACATTTTAATTATAATTATTTTTTATTTAATTAATATTTTATTTTTATTTTAACAATAAAAGAATTATAATTTTGTTTTCAACCTCTGGACATAAATAATGACTTTATATACTTTTATTAAATACTTTTATATGACTTTATATAATTTTAATTTGGGTTAGGTAGAAGTTGTATTCGTTTCTTATCAATGTGACTTTTATTAGTGTGACTCTAGACACTTGACAACTCGAATATCAGTCCAGTTAAAGTCAAAGTCTTTGAAAACGTGGGGAACAACGTAAAAGCAAGAGCTAACTAGCCTGCCATAGGGCATTTAATGCCCCTATGGAGGTTGGTTCACCATACAAGGCCATGAGAAACCATAGGAAGATTTGACAGCATCTAGGAGCCTCCGTGCGATACTCAAACATTTTCTGGCTTCCAAACTTTCACGTCTCTCCCCTATTTCCAAGCAGCTCCACAGCTTTGACTCCTGCATTAATGCACATCGCTTGGATATTTTTTGCCTCACCTTCGAGATGAGGTAATAGTCCCTTTATTTCAAATTTCATATTTCAGTTTTGAGCGCGGATGCGCCTTTGTATACGATACATATACTACGAGTTAAGAAATATGTTGTGCGCATTAATGAGACGCTTACTTGAATTTTGAAAACCCACCAAACTTTGAAATTTGAATTTCAAATTGTGTTTAAAATTTTTGAAATGTACTGATGACAGAACCATTGTTGGGCTCCACCATGGTTTTTGTGTTACATTCGCATAGCACCGAGGTTTCATGAAGTTGGTGGTGAAAGTTTCAAAACGTTTCTAAAATTTCGGTACATTGCCCAGGTGAGCTCTGAAGAAATGCAGGCGAATTACAGAGAGCTTGTGAAGTTTTCCCATTTAGGCCTCTGCGCACTCAGCTGCAGAGCCTTCTCCTATTCTATGACCCAAGACATCCTTAGCTACTCAGAGTCTCCTTTTATTCCTCTCTTCGCTATTCTCTGCTTATTGCTTTCTTTTACACTTAGAGCCTCGCTCTATTTATACTATCCCATGGTCCGCGGACCATGGGTAGGCCGACATTACATTTACAAGACTAGGGTGGACAACCCTGTGACTCTATCATACATTTCGCGCTCCGCGCCCGCAATTCAGAAGACTTTACAACAATATTGGGTCAAAACTTGCGCTTTGAGCCCCAAAACATGTCGTGGGGTGATTCCATGCCCAACATCTTGAATTTTGATTTTCCCTGATGGGGTGGGTTTAGTGAGGGGGTTGGGTGCTTCTCGACGGGTGAGCCTACCTCTCTACTGATGACTTGGACTTTAATGGTCAACCAATGTGGTTTTTCCTCTGCATGTAAGAGCATGTGATCACTTAGATGGCTATTGAATCACAACATGGGGAGGAGTTGGGAAAGTTTAGTGGAGAGTGAGGAAGGTTTGTGAAAGAGAAGGGGGAGGAACCAAAAACCCCACAACAAGCATCTAAGTATGACTATGGTCCAAATTGCGAAGAGATTAGCCTGAAATTTGATGGCCTAATGAGAGAGGATAATATTAGTGAGGTGAGGAGGCTAGCCCGAGTTAGTGGGCTCTCATTTGGTAGTGTGGACTCATGAGTGGTGGTGGAAAGTCGAGGTTGGGCAAAGTCACAAGCGAGATTGGATATTGACAATGGTAGGAGGACATCACCTCTCTCAGCCATTCCTATCTTTGTTTCCCACACCATGACATCTTCAGTAATATTTCTTTTTCCTGTTAATTATCATGGTATCATGTGTTTTCACTGAGATGGTCTAGAGCTTAGTGAATTGGGATATCCATTAATCCTTTGTTTGTTGGGCTTTGGGTTTGTTATGGCAAGGTTTTGTCTTGGTCTAGCTCATATTTTAGATGTAGGTCTGGTGATATCATTTGGTCTATGGTTTTGTAAGCTAATGTTTGGGAACCTCTTTTTGATACTAGTACATCTCATTTCTTGATATATTTGTGGCTTTGTTTTAATGCTTTGAGCACTAAAAGTTATCATTTTAGAGGTAGGTATTACGCCTATGACCCCGGTAGATGTGGGTTATTTTCTAGCTTGAGCTAGTGTCATAAGTTTGAATTATGTATATGGTGTGTTGTTAAACAATATGTGGTTAGTGAAATTGTTACAATTTGGTGCAAACGCCAAACCCCTAGTTGTGGCTTTTTTTATGGCCATTTAAGATGGCACCTCTCCTGCACGTAAGTCACCTAGGCAATGTATGTGTAGTAGGAGGGGTAGCAGCGGAAGCGGTCCCCAGGGCCAAAACATGCCCTATTTATTTGTGCAGGAATCAATCGATGCTTACTTCAATGATGTTTGTCTTGAGACCTGATAGGAAATCCAAAATTTGGAAACTATGATGGGTGCTGAGAGGTAAGTATTTTCCGACTCTCAGATCTTAGAAGAGGTCTCCTACCAAATTCCCAACCCTTGTCACACTAGGAGACAAAGGAAAAAATACTTGAACTCAATTGCATTGCACTAACAATTGCAAACTTTGCTCGACATGGTATTAAAAGAGAAATAGGTGGAAATATATAATGTGTTTGCCCCGTTAGAAGACATCAAGAGAAAGTTGAGAAATCAATGTTTCCTCATGGACATATTAAATGCAAGGTTGGCCTATATAGAAGGCCATCTTCAATGTGATTCTAAACCTCGTTCTCCTCCCGGCTCAAGTGCAAAGGACCGAGCTCCTGTTTCCTGCTCGGATTCTTAATGGTCTAAGTCTGCTAGAAATTATGGTTTTATGTTATGTTTTGTACTATAAGGATATAACGAAAATTTATGTGTTTGTTTTTTGAGTTTCCACGTAATGAATAGGTGGATGAATTCCTTGGTCTTTTTTGAGACCAGAAAAAAAAAACCTCTTAGATGAATGAAAAATAAACAAAGCATGGTGGGATAATGCACTCTAGTTTTAAAGACATTAGGAGACAACACATTTTTTAATTTACCAAAAAAAAACTCCAATTTTAATTTATGACTACTACCAAAAATATTTTGTGAAAGTAAAATTATTACATCCACTTAGTAATTATGAATAATTAAATTAATTATTTTTACAATATTCCAAAATATTCACAATTATACAAATAACTATTACCTGCAAAGAATAGGGAAACTAAATTTAAGGTTGGCTGGAAATTAAAAGACATCGTGGAAATATTTCTATATATAAATGTGTAAAAATCATAGATATAAATAATATTATCAAAAGTCAACATGATTTATTTTAACTCTGAATCTACTGAGCACCTAGAGGAGTGGAAACATTTTCTTAAGTTTGCACTCAAAAAGAGGTTTGCATCTTGAGAGATTTGATCCCTTAGGGTTCTTGCTAAATCCAAAGTTAAGATGGGTGTATGTTGGTTATTATTAAAGGAAGAGACATCAAATTTAGATATAGATAAAATTATTGTTTATATAATATTTATATAATGATAATGTCAAAATGAAATATATTTAAATAGATAAAAAATAAATATAAAAAATATTTGAAAATCATATTTTTGCATATTCATATGATTTTTAAGTTTTTAGTTTTATTGAGTTGAGTGACACTACAACCAACCTAGATCCATCTTAACCTTGGATCGATCAAGCGTCGAGAGAGATCAAACCTTTCGAGGTACAAACCTTTTCTTTGAATGCAAAACTTGAGGAAAGGTTTGCACCTCAAGAGACTGATTCCTCTTGACGCTTGATAGATTCGAGGTTGAGTTGGATCTAGGCTAGTTTTATTCATGTGAAGTCACACAAAAGTTATTGAACATATAATTATTCTGACCATTTTAAATATGTTAAATATGTCTAAGGATAATATGGTCATTTAATTTTAAATTTGTTCAGTTACCTCAATTTGTTGAGATGATACAGACTCTTATTAACTTGAATGATGCAAATTGATGAAATCAAAATTAGAAATCAACATCTACACTGAAATCAATGCACCTGGTGCAAACAATCAAATAGGATTAGAAATAAACATCCATTTAAATCAATGCACCTAGTGCAAGCAATCAAATAGGATTAGAAATCAAAATCCACTTAAATCAATGCTTTTAGTGCAAGCAATCAAATAGTATTACAAATCAAAAACTATACTGAAATCAATGCATCTAGTGCAATCAATAAAATATGATTAGGAATCAACATCCACATTGAAATCAATGTATCTATTTCAGTGAAAAACCAAAATATTTATGGCTTTCTAAATTCAACTTCTTTTACCTTTTATAAAAACTTTACTTGGAACTCTTCCTTTATGGTTAATAATGTTCAATATTATATAATACTATAAAATATCTATTGTCTCTATGTGTCTCTTTCTCCTCCCCTCTCTCTCTCTCTCTCTATATATATATATATATGTGTGTGTGTGTGTGTGTGTGTGTGTGTGTGTTCCCCGCTTCCTCCCTCTCACTCTCCCTCCCTCTCTCCCTGTATCTATCTCTCCTCTTTGTCTCCCACCACTTTCTCTTCCCCCTTACATACACTCTCTCTCTCTTCACCTCTCTCTCCCTCTCTATTCCCCACTTCCTCTCTCTCTCACATTCTATCCCTCCCTCCATCCCACTCCCTCTCACCCTCCCTACCTCTCTCCCCATATTTATCTATCCTCTTTGTCTCCCACCATTCCATGAGGGCTTCACTCATTGAACCTTTAACATATCATGTACATTCGTGGCATACTAAACAATACCCCTAATTTGACTACATGTTGGAAAAGACCTCTAAAAATCACATTATTTAATCCCCTACCAATGCGAACCCAATACACCTTCCCAATTTTAAAAACCCCTACTTTCACTAGATATTGTAGGTATCCATTTTTTCATAACATTTTTTATACCTCTTTATATTTTTTCATTAACTTAGAGCTCCATTTTTTATACCTTCCAATATAAAGACCTTTTACCCCCTATTATATGCTCAATATATTATGTCATTTTTTTCCTCAATATATATTCCCCAATATGAATGCACATGGTAGGGTATCTCTCCCCCAGTGAAGCCATTGTGCACCACTTTCTATCTATATCTCTCTCCCCCACTCTTCCCCTCTTCCCCACTCTCCCTCTCCCTCCCTTCCCCACTATCCCCCCTCTTTCCCTCCCTCTCTTTACCACCTCACTCTCCACCTCTCACTCTTTCATTGTCTCTCTCTATCCATCCACCCCTCTCTTTCACTCCCCCTCTCTATCCACCATATTTCATAACAATCCCACAACTTTGATTCTCTCTCTCCCTCCCCTCCCCAAATATTTTAGGCATAAGAGTGAGCATGTGAACTTGAAAGTACATGTACAGTTGTGAAAATGTGTACACACTTTTGAACATGTGCATGCATTCTTAAAAATACACACACTTTTATAAAATCACATGTGCTTTCAAGAACATGTGCACATTCCTGAAAATTGAAGTTAGTAAGCATGTGTGGTGGTTCAAGGATCCCCAAGGCTATATGATTAGGAATGCATGTGTTCTTTTAAGAATGCACACACATTCTTGCACACCCCATTTCCAGTTTTAAAGCAATTATTTTATTGTGAATGCCTTATTTCATGATGTCATGGCATGTGGTAATTGGATACAAATTTTATTATGAGGTGTTAATGATGTCATGCATGAACATGTGGTGCCCCACTATTCCAGATGTTGTGATAATAATGATGTTGTGTTCTCATAATGACATGTGAGAGTTATCATGTGGATTATTTTTATGAGGTAATGATGTTATGATTATAACTAATGCATTGGTTGCGTCTTGTGAGATGGGCCAAGAGGGCTATGTTATTTGATGATCTCATGGAAGCTCATATTTGTGAGGGATAAAATATACAAAGTAACACCTTATGAATTGGGGACAAACTTAATGAACTACTTATGCCATTGTTTCTTTTTCCTTGTATAATTCTTGATGGGATATAAGACCATATTGAGAAGGCCTAATATATTGGAGTTGTGAGGATGAATTCTAATAAATGACTACAATTTTTCTCACCAGTGGATTTATGGGATTGGACTCTACCTAATGCTTTGTACCTCAGTGAGTTGTCATGGAAGTTTGGGCTATCATTTTGATATTCCTAGGGTACATGAGTAACGATATGTATGCATGTTTCAAAAAATGAGGTCTAGAGCCTTGGGGTTATGATAGACCTAGATGGATTTAAGCTTGATTTTTCAAAAGTAGAGAAATGCTAGAGTGTTGCTCACACTTCCTAGGAGCTTTTGATGCTTGTTGTCAAAAAAGTAGAGAGGTGTTAGAGAGTTTCTCACACTTCATGGGAACTTTCGATACCTATTGTGGTAATTTAAGGTTTCCTTGTACTAGTTCAACAAAGAGTGATGTGGAAGATACATGAAGAAAATTTAAAGAAAAATAAAAAATAAAATATAGGGAGATAACATATAGGGAGATAACATAATCAAAGTTAAATTTGGGATGAAGTTACTTGAAGAGAGGGAGTATATAATGCCCCATATTATTATTATTATTAAATAATAATAATAATAATAATAAATAGGGGTGGCAGGAGGGGGAGTGATCCTATGGGATCCCGTTGAGCATCAAGAAATTAAGTTTGCTTGGGGATTAGGCAAAGAAACCAACAACATGGCAGAACTATAGCATATTTTTTGTAATATTCCAAATGGAAAAATATCGTAGATAACAAAAGTAATGAACTAGCTACAATCACTAAATTTAGAAATGCACAACCATACACATTTGAACACGAAAATATCGGCAAAAACTCTGAGTCATTTTATTAATTTTGATAAATATGAGTACAATAAATGAGATTAGAGGAACCTAGGCTTGCTACAGCAAGCTATGTGAAACTCAGGTTGGAATTTTGATGACCAAGTGTTGGAATGACTACACCAAAAACCACTTCACTGACCTAGAAAGTTACTATCACTACTGTTGTAGGTGAAGTGATATTTTGGCCCTCAAATATACTCCAAAATTCTATAGAATTAAATGTAGTCTCTCCACACCAACTCCAACAAAACCCAGAAAAAACTCACACACCCAAGTGGTGGAAATAGTCCCAGGGTAAATTGCGCCCTCCTCCAGCAATTTCTGTTGTAGACAGCTGAATGGAACTAGGAATTCTACCCTTAGAAGTGCTCAGAAAATTATGTAAAATTAATCCTAGTCTCCTCCCACCAATTGTCATCACTGCAAAATTTGTTTTCAGCTAACCAAAGTGCAAAAGAGAAGGAAATTTGCAGCCATATTTCAAGCCATGAATCACTCAAAACTAAATCAGAACCCCTCCAATGGATATTGCTCAGAATTATCTTTCTAACGGTATATGGAACTCCTCAAATGGACTCTAGAATCAAAATTTAGAGCAGATTGAAGTTACCTTTGAAAAACTAGAAGACAGAGAAAATGCCTAAGGGTAAAATCCCAGGTCCCAGCATATCGGTGATCTCGTATATTGGCGATCGGAGGTCTAGGGTGCAATGAAATAGTGGAAGCATTTCATTGATATGTGATTAGTGATCCCACACATCAGAGGTCCTGCACATTCAAAGTTGTGATATCACATAGAGTTCTGATTGCGAGCAAATTCGCTGGGATTTGAGCCTATAGCGTTAAAGCATTGGAAATGCCTTGAAACATTTAGCAAAGGAAATCAATCACCAAATAAAAAGGGGGCTGACCTTTTCTCTCTCCTTAAGGGGACCACGTAGCTGAACATTATTGGATCCTATAAATGAAATGTGGCTACACATGATTGGTTCTAATATATGACACTTGACAGCGTATGGTTGGTTCCGATAACAGACGCGGGACAACTGACGTCAGCAGGATGTGGCAGTACGGTGGACACGTGGCAGATGATGACATCACATCGGAAATTGATGATTGAATGATGAGCATTGTCACTCCTAGTGAAACCTTCGATTGTGATCTACCGATAAAGTGGCTCTGACATAGGGTTTGGCCCTCGGTCGCATTAAAAGCCAAAGATCCAAGGGCTTAGCGTAGAGGGTGATCGGAAATTGGTGATCAGCGAAACAACGCATCACTCCTAGTGAAACCTCCGATTGCGATTCACCGATAAAGGGGCTCCAACATAGGGGCTGGCCCGCGGTTGCATAAAGAGCCAAATATCCAAGGGCTTAGTGCAAAGGGTGATCGACAATCGATGATCGGCGAAATAATGCGTCACTCCATAGTGAAACCTTCGATTATGATCTTCTGATAAGGGGGCTCTGATTTCATGCTAGCGCATGGTCTAGAACAACTTAAAGGACCAAGGGTGCCTAACCATTTACAAAGAAAAATAGTCCCCAGACAGGAGTCTAAAGGCCCTAGCGCCTTAAGGTTAAGCACTCGGTCATAGCTCCCAGTCATATGACGAAAAATTAATGAAAGAGCTCAAAGAAAAAGGGGCCTAAAGGGATCAGAACTCGTTGTTTCACAATTTTTTGCAATGTTAAGTGCTCATACTGGAGAATCCCCGATATCACACCGTGGTTATTTTACAAGGCGGGTTGCATTCTAATAACATGGTACATATCTTTGAAGGCATATGAGTTGGAAGCTATAGTATTAAATGAAGGCATGAAGCAGTGGTAAATCAGTATGGGGCTCAGGGAAGACTTAATGCCTCAGCATGGAGCTCCACTCAGTCATATAATGCAGGACTGCCAGACCAATTTGCACTTCCACTCTGTGACAAGCCAACACAATTGACCGCTACAAACTCCAAAGAGTAGTGAAACCAGACAGTTAAGGCGAAAGTAATAGGCGGACTATCTAGATCATTGAGGTAGAGACATGACCTGAGCAGAGGCCATAACAATGGCGTCTGGGAGATATTCTCCTCCCATCATCATTATGTTTTCCTTTTTCTTAATATTTTGTAATTTCTATATTTTCAAGAACGGAATCAAATATGAAGCAAATCATTTTGGGCAGCAGCCTTCGCACGCCGAGACAGCTGGAGGTCAGGCTGTGATATTTTGTAATTGTTTTCCAAATCTTCCCCTCTCCCTACAAATAAAGGGAAGAAAGACTTAATACACGTTCTGGAATTATGCACCCGCAATGGTCCAAATTCTGCGATTCCACTTTGGTTCTAATTGTCTGTTCATGAGGGACTTAAGCGATGTATGGCTAAATGTAATGGACTAGTATATTGGACTCATTTTGAGGATTAATGAAACACTTTGGTGATTCCAATCATGGTTGTAAGAAGTATGTTTTCCCCTTTGTAAATCTCATTTCATATATGTTTCTCTTCTATTGAAATTGTGTAATGAAGTTGTCTGTCTCATTCTCTCATGGTTATATGTATGTTGCTAAGTAGTAACAGTACTTGTATTATTTAAATATTTACTTATGTACCTTTAAGAGCACAGATTTAGATATGATGATTAGTGATAAGTGTGTCCATGAGCTATAGAATATGAAGCCTTGATTCGCGCTCCATAATTCCTGTCATTCCATCTCTTCTGATTTCCATCCTTCTACCAGAACATTGTTGCTTAGGATTTTGTCTTGTTTACAACCCTATGCATCTATTTCCTTTCTTTCTCTCCTCCTCTTCACCTTTACTACAACTTCAATAATAAGCTGCTCATTGTTGTGTTTCGGCCATCAGAACAATACATTTCACTTTGAGATCAGCATGATTCAACCCCTGTATTTGGATCCATGTATCTCCTTGAGTTCACCTTGATGAAAGACTATTGAACCAGGCCCCCATTTATTATCTTTCCAAACTACGTGACAATTAGAGTGCAGCAGGAATCCCTCACTGATAATCTTACATGCACTCCTCAATCTCAGATGCCATAGGCACTGGTCTACAATCAACCCGGAGGTTGTCTCTAGGAAGCTTTCTATGTATCCTTAAGCACTTTTACTATAGGTGCTAGAAAAAGTGATAACATCTTTCTGACGTCGCTGTCGAGGAAAGAAAATGACGTCAACAAGTGGTGGAAATGGTCACGTGGTAAATTGCGCCCTTGTCCAACAATTTTTGTTATTGACTTCTGAATGGAACTAGGAATTCTAACCTCAGAAGTGCTCAAAAAATTCTGTAAAATTAATCCTAGCCTCCTCTCACCAAACCCGCAAAAACCCAGAAAGGGTTTTGGTTAAATCCAACATGCCCCGGTGACCCACAAGAAGTGCATGCGACTCCAACTAACTGGAAAAACACCCTGTAAAAAGAATCTGGCTTTAGGAAACCAAATCATCCCCTAGAAAATCTCCTCCAAACCCTGTAAATCACTCCAAACCTTTGTATTTCTCCTTAGCCCAAACTCCCCAAATATCCCTATCAAAATGTTTGCATTGTAGTTGTCCAGAAACCCCTACGTAGACCCTGAAATAGATAAATTTGTCTTTTTAAAATGCACCACTCTCAACCCTGCAAATCACTAAGGAAAAACTCGTCCCCCTTGTGGATAAATCTCTGCAAATTCTCTCGCCAAAAATCCATTGTTTGCTAGCTTCTCTCAACCCTTTCAATTTCCTTTTGTGCCCTAAGAGAAGCATGCTCTAGCTAGAAATAGTCTGCAATGTAGCTCCTAGAGTAGCCCTAAGATGGACAACTTCTTACTCCCTCAAGGTGTCACTCAAAGTTCACCGAAGGTACAGGTGAAATTTTTGCTTGAAAATTCTTTGTGTTGAATAGCACGGTTGTCTTGGCTAAGCCACTTAAGAGAACTAATGTTAAAATTGTAAAATGACCAAAGATGCCAAAAGTGAGGCCCTCAAGCTCTATCTATAATTTTTCTGCATTTTCTCCCCTTGTGTTCCCCACTCTCTCCCTCTCTCCTAATTCGCACTTCCTTTTATTTTCTCTCTCCTCCAAGAGTGTGAGTTCCCTCCTTGGGTCGAATTTCTCTTTCTTGTGGCCACCACATTCCACTAGAGCTGCAATTTTCCCTTTTTCTCCTAAGTCCCAAAACCAGAAATCATCCCCTCTTTCCAAAATTACCTCTAATGCGGAAAATCAAAATTGGGGATATTACATTTTCCTAAGTCTATCCTTAGCCCAGGACCTCAAAATATCTAGGATCACTATCATTAGAGACTCTCTCATATTTATCCATCTTTCGCAAAACGATGCACCCTCCAAATATAATAAGTAATCTACTTTTGCAAACGACTAGGAGCATCTAGATAGACTTTCATATATATATTAATTACTAGGCTATAACAAAATGGCAAACCAACAACCTAATAAAAAAGTAATCTACTTTTGGAAACGACCAGGAGCATCTTGGTAGACTTTCATATATATATATATATATATATATATATTACTAGGCTATAACAAAATGGCAAACCAACAACCTAATAAAAGCTACATTGAAGAAAGAATCCAAATTGAAGTCAATGGAAAAAGGAGCTGGCAAATCACCCCTGAATTGACAAATGTCCATCATATATCTATTTAATACTTCTACTTTCAAACTCTTGAGAGCCAATGAGTGCAAACATAGTTTATCTATCAAATCTATGGGCATCATTTCAATTTGAGAGCATTCAATGTTACTTGATGTGAGCCCCATAAACGGAGAAGAGCATTGTTGGACCAACATGATACCACGCACCCTCTTATACTCATTTATTGATCTGTCTGCTCGAATGGTCCCAAGATTCAATTTCGAAGTGTGAGTGGCTAGCCTGTCGGCCTTGGTATCTGCAATCGATTCAGAGAATGAGATTGAGTTGGCATGGAGGAATAACAGATCCCATCAAACATTCATGGACGGGGGACCAGGTTTAACAATCATAATATTTATCTGCCAATAATAGGACGTCATTAGCAGCCTAAAGAAGCCAAGCTTCTTCTCCTCCCTTCGCGGAGTCTTCAACACTGGAAGGAAAAGCAAGGATTGAGGTTACACAAGTATAGGATTGATAAATTTAGTTTTGCAGCCCCACTATTCTGGAATGTGGCATCGTGGCCTGTAGCATCAACTGAATTGGAAGTCATTGCAGGTATTTTTGGAAAGAGGAAAGGTTGGTCCATACGGCTAGCATCTCAAGCGAATGGGAGGGACAACACATAGGTCTCACAACTTTCCTCTACGCAATTGGCTTTTAACTTGGTAATCTGACGCTTCCAAATTTGGCTCATATTTCTATTTCGGCCTGCACTCTTATTAGGAGATATTATTTTTCCTCGTAGTCAGAAATTCGAGGTGTGGTTCAAAATTGTGCAACAAAGAATGAAGCTCGGAAATAGGGAAATGAATGGAAGTTGGCACTTAATGGACCCTTGCAAGCATGAAAATGATGGGGAAAATCCCCCAGAATGTCCATTATGCCCTCACCCACCTGTACTCAACGATGTAGACCGCCACCTCCTCTTGCAGATTGTTCAACAACTCTCCCTCTAGGTCGCAGAGCAAGCAAAAAAGTTGATTACTATGCAACAACAGCTAGATCTCCAGAATGATGAAATTGACACTCTTTGAAGCCAAGTGGAGACTGCATTCACCAGAAGGAAACGAAGAAGTTGAATTAGAGGATTTATGTCATCATAGAATATAGTCTTAGAAACTTCGTAATTCCAGCGTAGATTTTATAAAATCTTTACTACAGTAATAACCATAATTAATAAATATATTAAATAAAGTGAAAGATCATAATAAATATATAAAAGAAATTATTTTATCAATGAAAGTAAAAGAGTACAGTGAATATGATTTTTATGGAAAAAAGATAAATCAAGAAAAGTTTAAGATAAAAATAAACAATAATAATTTGTAATAATAATTTTATTAGTTATAATAAATGAAATTTAATAATATATAAAAGAATTATTTTCTGAAGTAAAAGAGTACAATTGAATATGATTTTTATGGGAAAAGATAAATCAGGAAAAGTCTAAGCTAAAAATTTAAAGTTATGAAGACAGTGGATTTAGTTGGGAGGTTTATTAGACATTTTGGTTATGGGGGCAGTTCTATTCTGCGACTATAGTATAGTTTATGTATTTGACATGGGGCTTTATATACCCATATAACAGCCGCGCGGTGATGAGAGAGAAAAAAATGCGCGGCGTGTTATATGGTGTTATAAAGCCCCCATGTCAGATAGCATTAACTATGCTATAGTCGCAGAAATAGGAACTGCCTCATATGGGAGGGTAAGCAATGCCAACATCATCACCAGAAATGCTCAGAAGCTACTTTCAATAATATTGTAACAAAATTAAGCTTGTTGGGTAAACCTTTCTGAAGCTTTTTAAGGTTAAAATAATGCTTTGACATTAAGTGAAGTGTTTACTTTAAATGAACTAGTTCAAAATTTTAAATATGGTATAACCAAACTTGAAGAAATGAGATGAGAGGCAGAGTGATAGAAAAAGGGATAGGAGAGTTTAAAGTAACAGAAACCATTCGAAGGCATTAAATGTGACATATTTAATTGTTTATTATATTGTTTATAATTCACATGCATACACACTCACACACACATCTAGATACATGCACACCTATACAACACACTTTATAGAGAAGTATGAGAAGTCCAAGCAAACATTCATATTTATACTCAAATAACATATTGCTAACACTAACCATAAATGCATGATACATAGACCAAAATGGCCATTCCCTAAGAACCAAACTAAAAGAACATATCACTTGCACTATTCATAATTACATTGCCAAATCTTTTATCACCGAGCATTTTGGCCTCCCTAAAATCTTTATATGTTTTGAACAAACTTGTTTTTTTTATCAAAAAGGCTCATTTGAGAAGTTGTCAAAGATTGAAAATAATCTCAACAACCTTAATTAAGAAGATTGACTCAAACTCAACCAATCTTGGTATTTATTATCAATTGCCTTCAAACCATTGGGTGTTGAATGTTGTAGCTATGGTTAGTCTTCATAATTAATATTTTAGCCCTTGATGTATATGTTATAATAATAAATATAAGACATGTTCTTCATGTCTGTGTCAAAAAAAATAAAAGGCATGTTCTTCATGTCCTTTCCAAAAGAGAAATGTTAAATTTTGAAAATTTAGTTTTTGGCTCCTATAAGGTGAAGTCAGCCCTAGTCAAAGAGGCACCCAATCGGCTAACCAGTCTCTATATGTGAGGCACTCGGCCTCCTCTCCTAGAAATAATCCGAAACACACAACAAAAAGACATATTTTGGGCATCCAGTGAAGAAGATATGGAGACAAGAAAAAGGATGAAGAAGGTCAAAGATCTCCAACTGATAATCAAGATCTTTCTCTCTCTCTGTTGACATTGCACATGTGACAAAATTTCAAGGTATATTTTGGCATCAAGTGCTCGTTTTCTCTGGTGCTAGATTAGGGCTAAAATTTGGCTCTAGTAGATCAAACCAAACCAAGTTTAGTGAGAAACTGTTTGACTTGACTAGGAGGATGTTTGAATAGGTTTTACCATAGTTATATTGCTAGTCAATTTGACCTTGTACTTTTATAGAAGAATTAGATGTATCTCTGTTGAATTGAATAATTTCTCTGAGGAAAATGTCGTTAGGTGTTTCCCTCATATTGGTTTTCCCCGGGTAAATGCTTATGTATCTTGTTTGGCTATCCTTTTATGATTCTACAGCTCTATTGTTGAAGATCTTCTATGTAATTGCTTGATTATAAATGTGAAGACGAGAATTTAAATAAATATCATTAAAAGTAATTATCAGATAAGAAGGCTATGAAAAATCAACATTAAGGTCATTCTTAATTTGTAGTCCCCTTACTCTTGTTCTATTTCCCCTCTCAAATTCCTCTTTTCATTAAATCTTTTTCTCTTAAATCTTTAATTTCTATTACTTTCCTTTTCTCCTACCTTCCCTTACAATTTTTTATTTTTCATATTTTATCAATTTCTCAACATTTTCCTCCCTTATTTATATCCTCCAAATTTCATTTCCTCAGACAACATTTCATTTCCCATATTTACACTCTTTCTCCCTTTCCTTATGCCCATTATTATATTGCATTAACCCATTATTATATTGCTCGGCTTATCTCTTTATAAAAATTGATTCCTCTTTCTTTCTTAAATTCATTTTAAATTGTCTCTCTTCCCCATTGTCATATTTATCCTCCTCTTCTTTATAAAATTTGATTACTCTTCTTTGCCTTTTTATTGTCAATCCCTTTTTTATTTCTTTACCTACCTCTGGTTTTCTTTTTATTTATTCAAAGTTTTTTTTTTATATTTATTATATATTCCTTTGCTCTTTAATTAAATATGTTTTCCTCATATATATTATCAATTGTAATGGTTTTCTCTTATTTAATGGACCATTACAACAATATACTCATTATGATCTCAATATATCAACTATAAAATTAGAATTCGGGTGGGGAAAATAACACTTCTTTCCACAACCACTAGGATTATACACACAAAATTTATGTTGAAATCTGCTCTTATATATACATATAGACACCAATTTTTTATCTTTAATTATTTAACAAGAATTTGCATTCACTTATAATAGACGGCCATTTGTTATGTTTTTCTATTTAAATTAAGTTAATTATGATTAACAAATATATATTTTAAAAAGTAAATATTAACTTAATGATTTATTTTTTCGTTGTGATTATTTTTCCTTATTCTATGTTTATAGATAGAGAACACTAAAATGCTTCACAAGTAAGGCAAAGATAAATATTTGTTTGTGGTAATAGTCTAAACATGCTATGATTTGGACATTTTCTAAACATATTTTTAAACCATTTTTACCTAAAATTTAACTAAAAGTTTAAAAGAATTGTTGGAATCCTTGAAATAACAATAGATGTTTGTGAGGCCATTGAAGCCATTTATGCATTTAAAAATACAATTTCAATAATGAAAATTTGCATATTGACAAGAAATTATATAGATGGATGTCGGTGATGATTGGGGAAAAAGTCAAAATCTTATAACAATTATACTTCCCCTTTGCATGTGTGTTTTGTTATGCGTTGAACCATTTCATACAAGTAGGTAATAATTAGATTAATATTGTTATTTTGGAGGGAGAATTATGCCTTCTTAACTCTTTGGAATAACCAAAAAATCCAAGGCATATTAACATTTTTTTAAAGGGACATACACTACTCATGATGAATTAGTAAAATAATTGTTTTTGCTTAGAAGAAAAGAGATTCGATTTTTTCTCCTACCTATATTAAATGGTTAAATTGTGTTAATACAAAGTTGTAATTAAACACAAAGGTTTAATTTAGTTGGTTGTAGTTAATATTGTTGGGCATTCAGCTAGCTTTATGTGAACATGTGCTTGGTAGTTAGGGAAACTAGTATATGTCAACATTCACTAGAGATGCTTTCCACAAATATGAAGATGCCCCACTTAAATATAGAGATAAAAATTATTTATTAAAAAACATTTTCTTTATCCAACATAAATTTTGAAATAATTACCTTCTAATCTTTATATAATACTTAGAAATATCAACTTTTTATTTTTATATAACACTTTGCTCCAAGTATAAAGACTTTTTTCAGGAGAAAAAAATGCTTTTTTTTCATATTAAACCAAAAAGAGAGTACATTCACTAAGCTTTCTCATACAATCATCAGTCTTCTTCTTATTTTCCTTTGTATTCTTATCTATATACTTCTACTGTTTTCCTTTATATCTCAGAAATTATTAAAAACAGTCATGTCTGCATATAGTGAAGAAAATTTCTTACTTGTGAAGAAAATTTCTTACTTCAAATTCGACAATTCAATAGAAGTCATCATGTAATCATTGGACCAAAACTCTACAAAGAGTTGAAGGATCTAGAGTTCAAGAGAACATCTTGTGCGTATGCTGCAAAGAAATACTTACCTTACTGAGAGTGAGTTCCCCTCTTAGAAAGAAGGTCCAAGTATAAAGCATTATAAGTAAATTTTGGTCATATTTAGTATGTCATTTTCAAAAGAAAAATTATTAATAAAAACAACCATTTGGCATTCATAATATAACACTTTAAGGAAGGGTGAATTGTGTATTATATTTTGGCTACCCATACTTAATTTTTAAAACTCAAATCGTTATTTAGAAAAAACAATGTGGCATAACTGTGAGTCACTTAGGATTATATTTCGATGTATTTTAGTTATCTATATTTAATTATAATGTAGAATTATGTTGTAGCGGCTACAACCATCCTCCAAAATTTTGTTTATGCTTCAATTTTGGAGCCTTCCTTTCTGTTGACATGAGCTTTCCTTTAACTATCGTCAAGTATTCATGTTTTGGCTGAGACTTATCCCTTTCATATGTGCTTTTGTTTGCTTGTTTTTACACTTAGCTAGTATTTCTAAGTCACAAGCTAACCTCCTGACTTGGACTTACAGCAGTTCTAGACTTGCCTCCAGAAACTGCGCAATCCATGAGGGCAAGCCATCCTTGATGAGTGGAATTGTGCAATCTAGATTTGCAGTTCTTCCTTGAGCCCAAAAACTACAAATTCATGGAAGGAAGTCCAACATTGAGCCCAGAAATTTCACAATCCATCACTGAGCTCAGAAATTGCACAGTGCACTAAGCCAGAAAGTTGCCCATTTCCCCAGAATTGTGCAGTCTTTCCCGGTAGTGTGCATGGAAATTTTCGTGAAAAACAAACAAACAAACAAAAAAACAAAACAAAAACAAAAAACAAAAAACAAAAAACAAAAACAAAAACAAAAAAGAAAAAAAGTAATCCCTAGGAAGTCGGGATTCTTCATTAGTTTAACGAAGGTGTCACAATCCTTATTTTTAGAAATTTTTGTGAAGTATCGATTTTTCCTTGATTTTAGGCATACGCATCATAAACCTTGATCCACCCAAATATATTTAATAGACACCTCTAGAGATCATTTGTGCATTCAATCTTGGAGCTCTATCATTCCCGAGGAGATCAAGGAACATTTGGTGGAGTTATCGTCTCTTTTCCAAGTGAGTTTTTCTTTCGTTGTCTTTTTCTGCTTTTTCTGTCGATTGTTGTTGTTTCATTTCTATAAATATTGTTTTGTGTGTTTCTCTTCAAGTTTTTTGGCCGTTTAACTTGTATTATCTTGTAGAAGTGTTGTTTCAATTTTTCGTTTGCCTTTCGTAAGTGTCGCATTGATTTTCTTATTTTTGCACACCGACGATCGTCGTTTCAGTGACTCTCCTCACACATTTGTTTTACCTTTCATTTGTTAAGTTTATGCACTTGATCCACATTGATCCATCCACACTTAGTCATATTTATGTCTTTACCTTCATTGTCTTTAATATATGCTTGTTTCCCACACTTCCACCGAGCAAATCCACACTTTCCTTGGCCATTTTTCACAGTGCCCAATTGGGAATTGAGCAATTAAGAAGATCAATATGAGGATTGGCCTTTGATACTGCACAGTGGTCAGTATAGGCTGGCCTAGCTACGCATTTCACAATTCCAGAGCTTATTCTGCCCCTTGGCCACTGAGACTGCGCAATGTGCAGTCCCTCCTAGTCACTACCTAGGCTAGACTATGCATTGCGCGTTCTCAAGCCTCAAGTTGCACCTTGGATGTTGGGACTATACAATGTGCAGTTCCCACTACCAATTTCCCTCACTTGCCCAAGAAAATTGTGCATTTTTTCTCATTGGTGTACTAATTTTCTACATGATCTTGCTATGAAGATAGATTTGAAAAAGTTTTATGTTCGTTTGCCATGAGTGTCTTTTCTGTCCCACAGGTACCATAGTTGTTGAGCACTTCTCTCTAGTAGTCATTGTTCCCATGGCACCTAAGAGAACTGCTTCAAATAATGCCACTAAAAGCAGTATTGGGGAAGCAGTTGAGCATACGCTAGTAAACTTGTGAGTATACTCAGACACTCAATTGTATGTAGAAAAGGACTCAGATATTACATGGAAAAAAGTAAATGAAGTTTTTTAGCAAAGGTCTTTGTAGCAAATCTAGAGGACCGAAAGGTATACATTAATTTATAGAGATCAGAGCTACATAGGGTTGCATGCAAATATCCAGTCTTCTCATGCACATATGTCATCAGTTGATTTGTCTCACATATTGACATGAAGACCATGACTTTGAGCAGTGCCAGCAGATGGAGGCTTGCTACTTTTCTGGAAGCATATTATCGACATGTGTACCATTTTACTGAGCCAGAAACACGCATGGATTCACTCTTCTATGCCACCAACAGCTATGTGGTCATGAGGGATGTTGTTAAGAGTTGGGTGAAGGAGCCATCAAAGTTTCAACGGACACCCACCAACACATATAAGAGAAGGTCTCTCAAGAGGGCCTATCAGTTACTGATCATCATAGCTTGCAGAATCCACTATTAGCAGAACACAGAGACCTTTCCAGAAAGGTGGGAAGCCCTTTTGAATGAGGTTGTGAACAATGGGAATTCGCTCAACTGGTCATATTTGTTGGCTTAACAGTTAAGGGTCCATGTATGTAATGCTTTGAATCCTCCCAAGGGAAACTAATATTTTATATTTCTGCATATTTACTAGATGCAATTTGTGCACATAACGCATTCCCTGGTATGAACTGGGCTTGGTCACCTCAAGAACTTGTCGTGCACATCCACTGCAATTTTCTCTGGGATTGCAACCATCGAGGGGTTATGGAGAAGCTAACTGACCACTTCGTCATTCTACTATAAAGGATGATCATTGAGGAAGAACCATCGTGCATGTCACCTGTGGCAATGGAGGCAATACCAGAGATTGCAAATTTGTTTGCCTCACCGGATGGCAACTTCCTTAGAGTGTTTGAACAATGAGAATCCACTGCATATTTTGCCAAGGTATGCCACCAACAAGTTTTTGATGCAAGAAGTGTCATATCATCTCCCCATAGGGTTATCAGCTGCTTTGCACATGAATAAGAAAGCGCCTTGGTCAACTCTTCCTATCCAAATTAGATTGTATGAGATAAAGAACCTTAAAGTAATGGATATTGAAGGAAAGGCGATAGAGAAGTTTGCATTCAGTACTCGAGACTTTAATCCATATGATCCCTGTTGTATTTGCAAGAACCATTGTGTGATAATTCACTTTCAGTGGCTTAGTAAGACATTTCATTGGGAGGAGGAGGATCCATAAAAGAATTTCTATAATGCCTCCAAGACCCATGAACCGGTCTACTTTGCAGGAAATTCACAGGTCACTCCACAAAAGGCAGCAACTCTAGAAGCAGTGCCAGTAAAAGGGAGAAACCACGTGCAGGATAAAGGAAAGAGAAAGGTTTTGTCACAGTCCAAGGGGAGAAAGAAGCCGCAAGATGAAGAGGGAAGAGCAACGGAGGAGAACTGAGGAAGAAACGCATAAGCAAGAACAAGAAGAGAAGAAAAAGCATGAAGAAGAAGAAAGGCAACACGCAGTCGCAGAAGAAATAGTGAAGAAACAAGTTGAAGAGCAAGAACATAACTGACAAATAGCAGAGGAGCAGGGCGGACAGATGCAGGATTAGGATCTTGTTGATCATTAGATTGAACAATTTATAAAGATTGAGGACATAGAGGTGGAATCGGAACCACAGAATCAAGATGTCGACATGATGCCTAGCACACAACATGTCACTATTCAGTCTCCACCACCTGTAGTAGCAGAGTTAGCTCCAAGTAAGGAAGGGGAAGTGTTTCCTCATGATGATGATTTGGTTATGGACACGTACAATCTTTCGTAAGATGAACCCCAAAAGAAGATTGTATAAGCGAGTAAGAAGCATTTTTCGGATGATTTCGCATCTCCTATTTTTATGAGAGAAAGGGTAATTGTGGTCAACACCAGGAGAGATACAGAAGTCATTGCCTTAGCCAACTTGGCCTTCATCGATGTAGAAAATTTGAACACTTAGTGTTTGGTGGCGAAGAATAAGCAATTGGAAAAGAACTTGCAGGTTTCCATGAAAGAGTTGAATAGCTTCGCGTAGCATTTCAGAACGCAACTTCCGCACAGGTCCACTTGGAGGAAATGAATGTAGTGATACTTAATGAAGTATCAACACTTGGACAAACCATGCAGGATCTCTATGAGGAGCTTGTTATCGTGCATAAGGCAGTTGTCTGTGTGCTTGGTTAAAGCAACAGTGTAAAGACTTTGTAAAAACTCTCAGAAATGTGCAAGTTGTAATCGTTGTCGTGCATGAATGGACAATGCAATACAAAGGAGCACCACTTGACTTGGGTAAGAAAATGAAGTTGTAGGAAGGTATGGAGAAATCAAGAGTGTGGATGTTGATCCATATCAGCAAATATCTCGCCTCATTCATTGGTAACATTAAGGCCTCATATACACAAATATACAATAGTCTGGATTCATAGTGAGGACCCACAACATAATTTGGCTCACTCATTGAAGCCAAACCCAGGAACCAGGTCAGGAAGGAAATAGAGGAATACTTGGAGCAGCTGAGATAGAGTGCCACCAAGGAGTACTTCGAGATGAATATACAAAACATGAGCAACTACATTGGTGGCCCTGTCCAAGTGTGGACAATGTTGATCATTCTTTGGAAGGAAGTAGAAACTGGTTCCAAATCTTTGTGCCTAGATACCATGGAGGCTAGAGTCTGCTTCCAGCTAGACACTATCACACAGTTTGGGGGTGTCATCAAACAGTACCAATCTTAGCACCTCTACGTGACTGACAAACATCATTTGGAAGTTGTTGAGCTAGAATTTCCCCAAACTCAAGTATCATAGTATTTTTTATTATTAGGTTGTCAAGTTGTCTCTACCCTATTTTGTCTTATCTGGGTATGAGTGTAAATTATAATATTATCTATAATTAATTTGAAGTGGAATTCCAAGTGTCAATATTGGAATGTGAAGAGTCATGATGTAATGTAATGAGTTATTTTGTAAAGAAGTTCAAGAATCATGAGGGTAGTCAAAAATTCACAAAGGGGAGTTGAAGGGTCACCCTCGCTTGTTATAAATAGAGCCTCATAACTCACATAAAATGGGCTATTGGGAGCCAAGATTTTGGCTAGGCTTGGGCTTAGAAAGTGCTTGGGAGTTTTGTGAGAGACTTGGCTTCTTCGTAGCATAGAGGGAGTATACTCCTTTGGAGGAGCAGGAGTTGTTGACTTCACATTCCACTATTAAGGCTAGTGGTTCATCAATGGTGTATGTATATTTGGAGCTTTCACTTTTAATAAAAGCTCAGAGATGGAACGCTTTCATGCATATGTTGTGAATATAGTAGGACTATTCTTGTTGTATTTGCAATGTGTGTTATTTCACTTACACTTATGCTGATGAACTATTTCATTTGCATTTGTATAAATCTTGTTGAATGTGTGTTGTTGTAATAATCCATCACTGTTAACTTGTGGACTATTCTGCATATTATCTGGTGATTTCATTATGCTCGTGTGTTCCTTTCAAGTTGCGTACTATTACAATATTCTAAGGGGCTCACTTATTTTTCCCTTTGTGTGTTGGAACCTTCATGCATCACACTTGACCTTCTACAAGGTCACACACTTGTTCTAACCAAAGACATCATGCACCACTCTATGTGTATTCGCAACCAAGGCATATCATTAACACCCCACTATTGGGACTCCTACTCCAAATGACGTGAGGTCTAGTTGGGACTTCATATCGGGGAGATCCCCTGAATGTTGGCGGGTCCAGCACCATCAACATTTCTCGCACTAGAAGGAGGGGCATATGACAAGATCAGCGCATCAAGTATGTTTGAACTTTCAGCCCTCATTAAAGGATTCCTCCCATATCTTAGCCCCAACATGTTTTTCTAAGACCCCAAAACTAAAAGTGCTATCAGAAATCATTAATGACTTGTCAAATCTTAAATTCGATGGCGAGGGTGAAACAACCTACACACCACTCGTTTTCTTGAATTCTGCACGAAACAAAATATTCTTTACAAGGAGGCTACTTGTAGGTTGTTCACTCTTATGTTCGAAGGGCCCATAAGGGAATGGTGTTATACATTTCCTATCACTTCCATACACTCTTTTGAACATCTTGCAACATAACTTTATCGCACCTTTGAAATCTGTGTTCAAGAAAATTATGCGATTGTGAAAATCACCTGATGAATCCCTTAATGATTTTCATGATCGTTTCATTCATTTTTGCTTTGAATTTTCTAAAGATGATGTTGATTGGCCTGTAATGAAATAGAAATTTGAATTTCTTGTTCACATTTCGATTAATCCATATGAATATGAATCTTTTGAAAGTCTCCCAACATACTGCGATATTAGAGCTTCAAAATATGCAATGGACGAAGTTGTTGTTCCGGGTGACTCTTTGTCTCCTTCTAATTAAACAGGCCTAGTTCCATAGGTTGAGGTGGGAGAACTTGAGAATTAATCTACTAATTTACCACCATCTTCTCCCACCCCACATATTTAGAATTCCAATGCAAGTTTGGCTTGCGAATCTGATGTTCGAAATGAAGTGTTATCTCTTCATCCTCTATCCTTTGCTTCCTTTCGTCCTCTGGATTGTGAGTTGTTGTGTTCACCTATTTCTAATGTTTCTCTGAATGTTCATGAGGATCAAGTTTTGGATGGAATTGGTGTTTCGCAAAAAACTTTTGATATCATTTATGATTAATATGTGTGGGAGTCCACATTTGAACAAGAATTAGTGATGAAGGTTGATTATCTCCTTCCACACCTCACCCTCATTATCCTAACATTTTATGTGATTCTGCCACTCTTGTTAAATCTTACGAGAATTTATTTCTGATGATATTATTACTTTGATCATTTTCAAAACTCATGGGATGTAAGTTTTTCATCTGAATGTGGAGAGGAAAAATCTTCTCTTTTAAACCTCCCCGATCTATCATCTCATCATTCTAATAAATTAGAGCGTCGAATTTCTTGTTTGCCATATTCCCCTCTTTATGATTCGTCGTATCATGAGGATGCCTCTAATTTTTATCTTGAACTTTCTGATCATGGTTCTTGTGACCTTTTCACTCATCCATCCGACCACGATTATGATTTTTCCATTGTTGATTTTTCTAAGCCACCAGTTTTTGATGATCTACCTCCTAATGATTTGTAACTTCCGCAAGTTGTCGAGGCACTTCAACCCAAGCTAATGGTTATTTCAAGTTCTTATAGTCTTGATATTAGTTCCAATTCTGATCAAAATAATGATGTATCTCTCAAGGATCCTCATCACTCTGTCGCACACATTGAAAATCAATCTCTCTCACAATTTTCGCATTCTCCATTTGCATTGCACTATTATGTTGCTCAGTCAATGGAGGAGTCATACCTGGCGAGCACAGTTAAAAAACAAAAGTTTTATTCTTTCTTTATGTTCGCTCATTTCCGTGGTTCTAAATTTTCTTGTTGCGTATCTTTAAGTCGCAGTGTGTGTGAACACCGTAATGCATCTGTAGATTGTCTTTCATGCACATTTTTTCATACTTTTCTGCATGCATTTTCAAACTTTGAGCATTTTGGTTTGCATTATCTTATCTTTCTTGTTTATGTTTACTATTAAATATCTTTCTTAGTATGAATTTCCTCGCTTACATGGGCCAACCAATGTGTGGATGGCTACACTGGAAGTTTCCTTTATGTGAATCTGGATTATTCTCTTATTAGGTTAGGAGTAGGAGTAGTTGTTTGTTTTTCTTTGTTGTTTTGACTTGTTTTGTTTGCTTTGATTTACTTTTCATTCCCCTCTTTTATTTTGTTTATTTTTCAGTCGTAGGATACCTTCCGCATGAAATCATGTTGGCTTCCGAAGCAAGCATGGTGAAGTCCACAAGGAATTTGTGCTATTGTCAATGCTTGGTTATCTGTTTATTCCCTCTCTTTTCGTGAGTCTTGCATTCATTTATTCAATGATACTTTGATGGAAAATATGTTATTTTCGGAGAAAACCATGGTGGAATCATGATGCTTGAACCTATAACTAATATCGCCTACTCTAATCTTTTGTTTTATATTTATCCTTGTTAATTAAGTCAAGTAAAGGAAGGGAGGAAAACCTTAACAAGTGTGTCATAGGTATATATAAATATCCTTCTCTAAGGGGAAAACCTCTTATGCTCTCAATAAGTTGGGATCCCTCTTCTACCTCATTAAATCAATAAGTGGTGATGCACATTTATATGGACAAAATGAAAAAAAAAAAATAATAATTGCAAAAGAAGAGAAAGACTTCCTACGTAGAGGGGTGAAGCAAGAAACATTGTCAGGATACTATCCAGGCTCGTTGGTAGTAGAGCAATGTTTTTATTCCTGAAGTGACTCCGTCAAGGTACTATCTAGGCCTACTGATAGCAAAGCAACACCAGAGACGAAAACTAAGACTTTGTCATTTATTTTCACTTGTGCACCTATATACTCCTCATCCTCAATCACAACAACTTAGCTTAAATTTTCTTGGTTTAGTGTGTCATCAACGAAGAGAATGGTAAGGACTATATCTTTAACACAAGCTAAGTGAAGAAGCTACAGTAATCAATGAATTGAATAATACTTCCTAAAGAGTTAGACTTATTTTGCATGAGACAAGACCCATACAAAGAACTAGAGTTCTACCAGTGTGTCACCAAGTGTTGTAGCGGCTAAAACTACCCTCCAAAATTTTGCTTATGCTTTGATTTTGGAGCCTTCCTTTCTGTTGACATGAGCTTGCCTTTGACTATCGTCAAGTATTCATGTTTTTATTGAGAGTTATCCCTTTGATTTTTCTTGTGTTTTCTTGTATTTACACTTAGCCAATATTTATAAGTCATAAGTTAACCCCTTGACTTAGCCTTGCAGGAGTTCTAGGCTTGCCTCCAAAAACTACGCAATTCATGATGGAAAGCCATCCTTGATTAGTGGAATTACACAATCTAAACTTGAAGTTCTGACTTGAGCCCAGAAACTGCAATGTCATGGAAGGAAGTCCAGCACTAAGCCCAGAAATTGTGCAATCCATCAATGAGCTCACAAACTGCACAGTGCACTGAGCCAAAAGTTTGCCCAATTCCCCATAATTGTGCAATATCTCTCAGTAGTGTGCATGGCAAGTTTCTTGAAATAGAAAAATATAAAAATATAA
>APFE030917568.1:105561-122824 GCA_000404065.3 Pinus taeda | reverse complement strand
CAACACTCCCCTTTAATTTCAACTGCTGGGTTATCAGTCATACCCAGACATTTCCTCAAAAATTCAAAACTTTTCTGCCCCAATGGTTTGGTCAGAATATCTGCAACTTGCTCCTTCTCTGCTCTTATGGCAGATTTAATTCCAGAAGATCCATATGATAGAGTTCTACCAAGGTCTTCATCAAATCTTCAATCTCTTCCTCTATCATATTGACAAGGGTGTTGGCAGTGAATCCCATCTCGGCCATCTTGGCAAGAGTTACATATCGAACTCCATACTCTTTAAACAGATCTTCAAGGAACTTCAATTCCTTTCTTCCATTCATGGGTTCTATCCATTTCCTATCCTTAAATGCTTCTTTGAAATGAATAGGGTCATCAACATGACAATATAAAGCAAACAAAGAATTCATACCTTCATTTGCTGCCTCTTGTTCATAAATGTCACTTAAATTTTCATTTCTCCTCAAGGGTGTCTCTTGCTGCCCTTGTGTTGATGCTGTTGTGTGGGGATGTATTTTAGCCATCTTCTCATTATCTTCATCATGTGACAAAGAGTTTTTAACATTCACTTTTTTCTTTATGCTTTCATCACAAGCTTCCTCCTCAATGAACTGTGGTTTTGTTGTCTTCACTTTCTCCATGCCTTGATAAGCTATCTTGAGAGTTTTCCATGCTTCTTTGGATCTATCGATTGTTGCTATCCTTGGAAACACACTCTCATGCACTGCTTGATATAAGAAGAAGAGGGCTTTAGAATCCTTCTTCTTATAGCTCTTCAATAGATTTTTCTGTGCCTGAGTCAAATTATTAAACTCATTTTCATCTGTTGGTTCTTCAAAATCATCTTCAACAAATTCCCATAAGTCTTGTGAGACAAGCAGGGCTCTCATAGTTATTGCCCAATAGTCATAGTTTTTCCCATTAAATAGTGGGAGTTGGGTATTACAGATACCCATGCTAGTGCTGGCTCCAGCCATTCTTGCACTCTTAACTGTGTTTCAAAATACTTGACTTTGTATTTAAAAATCACTGTCTGTCTTCAACAGTAACACAAAAAACTAGCTTGAGAAATACCTTGGATTTTTTCTTGACTGAGTCTTCACTCTGCTGGAGAAGCTACTGCAACAAGAAATCTTTCATTTAGCTTTTTTGACACCTTCAAAGAGCCTGGACAAGCTCTGATACCATGTTGGGAATTTCTGGTGATTCCAAACAAAATGAACAAAGAACAATGCTCTGTTTTGCACAGGATCTTAACACAGGGAAGCTAAAAATTGTTTGTTGGAGAACAAAGATTCTCACATGCACAATAAAACATTGTATTCATTAACCAGAACAACTGCTATTACAAAATTTCTTCCTCTCTCAGAGGGATTACACATGAACACTTCAGTTCCACCAAAAAAAAATTCTCTATTTTCTCCTGAAAAAAAATACTCTATCTCAGCTGTAAATATTTTTACACCGCTGTGTGTAAAGATCTTCTTTACATTTATGCTGTGTCTCCCATTACATTTCAATTACAAAAAAAATTCACACTAGCGTTGTTGCACATTCCATATGCTTGTTTGCTCAACGAACAACACTTCCATTCACACTGTTGTGTGTTTTTTTCTATATACCGTGAACAACAAAAATAACATAACATTTTTACTTGTGCCGTGTAAAAAAAATTACATCCGTGAAATAAAAAACAATAAAATTAGAAACCTTATCAACATTTACCGACCTTAAATACTTCACATTAATTAAATTTCAAAACGATGGTACTTTTGCATGGCAATATATATTTTTTGTTTTTATTAACTGTGGATTTTACTCGACGTTAATCACACAGAAGAACCTGGGACACTCAAAGTGAAGTACCCTCACTCTCATGAGCTAGCCGTTGATCTTGCCCTCAACAATCAGACAGTTGACGCTAATATCGCAACGCTCTTTGTCACTGAACTTTATGCTCCGATGAAAAGTTTTTTTCCAAAAACTGTTGATCCATGTGTCAGATGGTGATTGTCATCGCTGCCCTTCGGAGGAATACCACTTGCTCGTGAAAAGCGGTGCGATGGAACACTGGCGGTTTTCACGAATTAAATACTGCACGACAGTTGAAATTAATATTTCAACAAATAACCCGACTGTAAATGATACATTCGAGACCTTGTATATAATCCCACATGCTCAGTGGAGCAACTTAAATATCTCCCAACCCTCGTTGTAGGGTACCATGTCTCCACGCACTTATATAATGTATTTTGGGATTTCACGTTGTTCTGCGCTTAATTCATGTAATGCACTATACCGGTGGCATTAAGAATCAATTTACTAAATGTATGTGCTTCGTCTGCTGCCGCTGTACTTGATCCCTGCAAAATTTGAGAGTGCTCTGGTTGTCACTCCAGATGACAATGGGTTGGTGGAACTAGACGCCCAACTCAGTGAGGAACTGCTATAGCCACAGAGCCTGAATGGTGATGTTGACTACTCCTCTGTACTCGGCCTTAGCTTAAGAGAGAGCAATAGCAGCCTGCTTCTTTCTCGACCAATAGATAAGGCCAGATCCTAGACTGAGTGAATATCCGGAGGTGGACTTGTGATCAATGTTGTCTCCCGCCCAATTAGAATCTGTGAAGGCAAAGAGATTCAATGCAATGTCTGCTGCATAGTGAATCCCGAAGGTGATTGTCATGCCCCCAAGCCTACAGTAGTCTTCCAACCATGCTAGGCGAGGTGCGGCACCACCGAACACTTTCTTTTCACCAATACTTATGTTCGTGGACTACGCCTAACCACTTATTCCTACTTAGTTTGTGTTTCTCAACCAGGTAATTATTATGTTCCTTTATACCAATGAACACCCATACACATTCATTAACATCAGCGATTACACTTGAAGAACACAATTGCACAGTATAAAGGGAGGGGAAACTCCCTGAACAATGAGTCTGCCTGATAATATATTATACAATCTTTTACAAGTTACGAGCTTTACAAGTATACTTGGAAACCCCAAGTTTCATACTTAGCCAAATTTACAATATTCGGCAAAACTCGGCTGCCTAGCTGGTCGACACCTCCGCACGGTCGCCGCACGACTCACCAATCCTTCGTTCACCTTGTCGCACGATCTTGTTCTTTGCCTAACTTGGGTGCGCCTCCAAGTCACCACACACGAGCGCCTCTACCCGAGACACTCCTCCGTTCACAATCTCAACACTTCACCAAAGTCACACCATGCACACTTGCACGATGGGCGGGCACTCACCCGAGTCACCCAAGAACCCATGCCAAGTCGTCGCACAAACCGAGCATTCACCCTTTGTTTCACCATCGGGCACTCCTATACATCACCGAGTGCCACACCCTGTGCACGCCTCACTCCAACCGGAAGGTGACCCTACTCACGCCCTTCACCCAAACCAAGATGTGTGTTTCACCTTCGTGTGGCCTTGCCCAAGAATGGGCACATCTCCTAAACTACACCTTCCTCTTGCTACGTCCACCTCTAGATATGCGCACTTCTTTACATGAGCAAAGTCATTGTTGTGTTGATCGATGAGCGATGGTTCCAAATGAGTCCATCACATGACTTATTTATACGGGTGGCAGGGCAAGTTGGTCTACCCGACCAACTCGTCCTCCACGCCTTAACGCACCCACACTTCTTTGCAATTACATCGTCAGCTTGCTTCAAGTCATAGGCCAGCTCCATAGCTCCTAAACCATGATTCCACGCATATCTAACATCTCAACCTCCTTTACCATGCATTCATAACTCCACGCATATGCAAATCTGAGCTCGCACTTCTCCTAAACCGCGTGCCCGAGGGATAACTAGCTCGTTGCACGAATGGAAGGACTGCAGGTCCTTACATCCTCCTCCACCTGAAGTCGTTGTCATCCTCGACAACATACCATCCTAGTAGCCATCCACCAATATCAACAATGTATGTCTCATCCTTGGGCCATGATGTCAACCCCTCCACATACTGCAAACATCTCTGCAACATATGTAGAACTCCCATCTCCACCATGTGTCGTCCTCATCCTGTGAACTGCCATCCTTCTTGTCTGATGCCAACATCTCTCCGTGCACTTCCAAACCCCATGTTTGAACTAGTTGGGTAGCTAATCCAACTGTCACGCTCAAGCCATGAGAGTGAACATCCTTATGCCTTTACTAGTCTATCTCGGATTCTGCCACATCCTAGACTCACCAAGAATATCACCATGCTCAGACCCATGGAAACTCCATCCCAGCTGCAACATGTCATGATGCTTGATGCCAAGCCATCCCTGCACCATCTGTCATACTTGCTCAACCTGTTTAAAGGACTCACTGCCATGAGCAGCTAACAATGAGCCCCATCTTCTTTCCCATCTAAAAAGATGTGGAGGGAGTAGAGCCTGAAGGCTCACCCTCGCTAATCAACTCAATCCATCTGTCAGGATCTTCCACCTCCATCCTCGGTAGATAAGTGACCCGATCCTCCTCCGGGACATTCGGCCTCACATATGCCTCATCATCATCATCATCATCATCCTCGACCACTTCTAGCCTTCTTCACACATCCAAGATACTATCTAAAAGTGTCCTAATGACCAATGACTGCTTGGTAAGCTTAGTCTCAACCATAAACAACCACTTACTCATGTCTTATATTTGATTCTCATCCTCCATTTGCATTATTGCCAACTTATAATCAAGTTTTGTCACTCCAATGGTTGGTACACTAGTGGGTACATCCTCCCTTCCATTGTAAATGTACAACCTCATCAAATGTGGAACAATAATAGCATCGAACTGTTTCAAGAATTCCATTCCCAACACAGCTTCATAGTCATCTATTCACACTATAGTGAATTCGACCTTCCCTGTCCATTCACCAAGTGTTGTGTCCACCTTTTCGACTACACCAAGAACACACTCAGGAGGAGAATTGACTGTCTTCATCTGTGCCTTCACCGGTACAAATTTCAGCCCAATTCTTCTCGCAGTATCTTCTCCCATGAAGTTGTGAGAGGCCCCACTATCCACTATAATGAGTATATTAGCATCTCCAACCTTCATCCGAACATACTCCAACTTGTTCCTCTTAGGATCCCTCCGAGAGATCACCTCTATAGCAGCAGCACCACCAAGTATCTGCATCATCCCCATAGAAGCTTCTTCATTCTTCGCATTAGATTGTGCAATCGCAGCCACTTTCAGTTCAGAAGGGAAATTCTTCAGCGTATGTGGTTCAACACATATCCAACACTTCAAGGTTTTCTTCATCTTCAACTTATCATCCAATTTCGAAGCATCCTCTTTCTTATTCTCTTTTGACTTATCAGACTTCTTCTTCCTATCATTAGAAGTCTCATCATAATGCTCCACCAACCTGTCCACAGCAGCAAAAGCTTCCTCAAGTGTTCTAATCCTGTGCCTCTTCACTTCATTGTGTGCCCAAGGCTTCAACCCAATAATGAAATTGAACACCTTGTCCCTCTCCGCCATGTCAGGAAGTTCCAGAACCGCACTTGCAAACTCCCGCTGATATGTCTAAAGGTTCCCTGTCTTCTTTATGAACTTTATCTTCATCCTTGCTTCCCATGTTTCATCTTGAGGACTGAAATGGGTCTGCAAAGCTTTCTTCATCTCATCCCACGAAGTAATGTCACCAGCACTGCCATTGGCAATCTGATCCATCCGTCTTCGCCACCACATCTTAGCATCCTTTGTCAAGAACTGAGTAGAGCTACCTTGACCTTCATCTCATCATCAGATAGACCCAATCGTTCCAAGTATTGCTCCATGTCCCATAGAAAGTTTCCAAGAGTCTTTGCACTCCTTGTACCATCGTAAGATTATGGTTCCTTGAATTTCACATGAGGCACTCCTCCACCTGAGTTATGCCTCACGGCCTTCTTCAATACCACGATCTCATCTTTGGCTTCGTCAAGAGATTTTTGCAAGTCCACAATCTTTGCAAGACCTCGGTCTCTTGCCTCTTCAACCTCCTTGACCCTTACTTCAAGTTGTGTACACATAAGATCAGTGTACTCGTGTTGAGTCTGGAGTTCATCGAGCTCTTCCCTCATCTTCACGTTGGCCTATTGATCTCTCTCGACCAAGTCCATCTTCTTAGTCCAGAAAGCTTCTAAGTCCTCCATCTTCTCCAACACCTTTTCAATGAATTCCATAGTAGCATCCTTCACACCGTGACTAGACCCAGCCTAAGATTCAACTGCCATTCCTAACAGCTTCCTTCTTCTTTGCAATCTAGTTTCGACCAACCAATAGCTTCACCAAGATGCCTACAACCTGAACCAGCCCTTGTTCCACTTGTGTGAAACAACTTCCTTCACTTGCAAGTACCTGTTTCACTGTCTTCAATTTCCAAGCTTCCAAGTGTGTCCACACCTGAACATCGTCACGAGCAACCCTACTCTAGCACCAGCTCCAACTGAGCTATGATACCAACTGTCACGACGCCGAGATGGTGGTAGTCTTCCAACCGTGCTAGGCGAGGTGCGGCACCACCGAACACTTTCTTTTCACCAATACTTATGTTCATGGACTACGCCTAACCACTTATTCCTACTTAGTTTGTGTTTCTCAACCAAGTAATTATTATGTTCCTTTATACCAATGAAC
The DNA here is from genome assembly GCA_000404065.3 of Pinus taeda. Classification (NCBI taxonomy): domain Eukaryota; kingdom Viridiplantae; phylum Streptophyta; class Pinopsida; order Pinales; family Pinaceae; genus Pinus; species Pinus taeda. The sequence goes on along the minus strand of APFE030917568.1, from coordinate 116,185 downwards.
ACCCATACACATTCAATAACATCAACAATTACACATGAAGAACACAATTGCACAGCATAAAGGGAGGGGCAACTCCCTGAACAATGAGTCTGCCTGATAATATATTATACAATATTTTACAAGTTATAAGCTTTACAAGTATGCTTGGAAACCGCAAGTTTCATACTTAGCCAAATTTACAATCTTCGGCAAAACTCGGTTGCCTAGCTTGTCGGCACCTCTGTACGGTCGCCGCACGACTCACCAACCCTTCGTTCACCTTGTCTCACGATCGTGTTGTTTTCCCAACTTGGGCGCGCCTCTAATTCGCCACACACGAACACCTCTACCGGAGACACCTCCGTTCACAATCTCAACACTTCACCAACAGTCACACCATGCACACTTGCACGACAGGCGGGCACTCACCCGAGTCACCCAAGAACCCATGCCAAGTCGTCGCACAAACTAAGCGTTCACCCTTCGTTTCACTGTCGGGTGCTCCTACACATCACCGGGCGCCACACCTGTGCACACCTCACTCCAACCGGCGGGCGACCCTATCCGCGCCCTTCACCCAAACCAAGATGTGCATTTCACCTTCATGTGGCCTTGCCCAAGAATAGGCCCATCTCCTAACTACGCCTTCCTCTTGCTGCATCCACCTCTAGATATGCACATTTCTTTACATGAGTAAATTCATTGTTATGTTGAGCGATGAGCGATGGTTCCAAATGAGTCCATCACATGACTTGTTTATATGGTTGGCAGGGCGAGTTGGTCTACCCAGCCGACTCGTCCTCCACGCCTTAACGCACCCACACTTCTTTGCAATTACACTGTCAGCTTGCTTCAAGTCGTAGGTCGGCTCCATAGCTCCTAAACCATGCTTCCACGCATATATAACAGCTCACCCTCCTTTACCATGCGTTCATAACTCCACGCATATGCAAGTCTGAGCTCACACATCTCTTAAACCGCGCACCCGAGGGATAACCAGCTCATCGCACGAACAGAAGGACGGATGCACTTGGCAGCATTCCAGTGTAGCTCATGCGGCTCCTGCATGTATCTGGAAACTACCCTACTGCATATGAGAGATCTGGTCTGGAGTGGGTGAGGTACAATAAGCTCCCCACTAGTTGTTGTGTAATATTCCCTTCCATAAAACAATAGAAAAAAAAAAAATTTCCTTTTTATTTACTGCCTTTACCTTTACTGTCAATTACAGCATCATAATATTTTCCAAACGTTTTGGACGTATGAACACATATAAATTACATACGGGTATAACATGTAATACATACATTATGGATACTTCGCATCAAATCATATTTATTCTATTCCTATCCTAGTCTATATGCTCACTGCATGTTTTATATAAAAGAGTGTACGATTTCAACCTCGGGATTTATTTGGTACTAGAGGTCTTTTACGCACTTTAATTCAGCATTGTACATGTGGTGCTACCGCCGTCATTCTCAGTTCATGAAACGGATATTTAGACTGACTACTCGTCCCTTGATCCTCTCCAGTCATACCTGAGATTCGATAAAACTTTACGGTTACACCTGGCGCGCAGGTGACCAACCTCTGCTTATGCTCCAGGCTGGTTCATTAACTCGGCCACCCGACCGAGGCATAGTCTTAATTGCATAGGTTATGGCGCGTTGTGGGTTGGCGGTCGATCCTTTGCTCATCCGACGGTGGAAGCCGAAGGATCTGGATCAACGGCCGTTTGAAACCCCAGGTGGCATCCCTCGAGTTAAGGGTATATCATATGTTCGTTTCTGTCTTCCTCCCTATTATTCGACTGGGGTTGCTATGTGTTCTGAGGTCTACGGGTGCCGTCGAACCTTTCTGCAACAATGCATTGCGCAGATCCCGGCTCAACTCAACAGACCCGATAGCAAGTTCACTGGTGAAATTCTCTGCTTCACTGCTATATTTTTTTTTGTTTTCTATGCTACATTTTCTTGCAGTGATATTTGGTCATCAGGCACAGTTGAGGTTATAGCCTGCATTGGCTCACAAATGTCGACCATTCTGAGGCCTCATGTTTCTCTACGGGTTTGCCTCCTCCGCGAGGGCTTATACCCGATATGAGTAAGGAGTTCATGTCCTCATACATGCTTTTAGTCTATGCTCTGTGTTTTGCATGGTTGCCGATATTCTCAGTTGATAAGAATTTTTCTATAAATTTACAAATAAGAGGTTATAATGTGTAGCTATTCGCACTGTTATCATCACAGTAGTCATATTTTAGTTGAGTTATACTCTCGGCGGTATGCTGTAGGTTAGATTTGTTTTAAAAGTCGTATAGCATCTGTGTATCATTTGATTCTCATTTCGTTACTGTAAGTACGAATAGATTTTTGTGTTTTTCAGTTAACAAATTATCTTTCTTTATCGGTTAGTATTGATGGAGGTTTAGTTATCCTCCTGAGATTGTTTTCGTTTATTATGAACGATACTGAAGGCTTTCTTTCCGCACTGTATCTACCTTTTTCTTTTCATACTATAATTGTCTCTTACTTTTCATACTTTAACTATCTCGAAAAGATAAAGCATATACCATTTCCATATAGTGAGTGCTCCTTTTTCAATTACTAAAACATAATGATGAAATATCAAGGTTTTTCAATTATTCCATACCTGGAAAAATGCAAACCTTTCTATACGCTTGTATTCCTCCCAACCTTAGGAGGGTCCTTCTCGACCTTCCAACCCCAAGCTCTTCTGCAGAAAATTTAACTGTCTGCAAACTCTCTGTTACTAATAGAGTCCCGCTATCTGGTCCTCACCAGACATAGCAACCTCTTTTGTAGGAGTCTCAACTGTCCCCAGAGGTAGTTAGGTTTTTCCTCTTTCTGGAAAGATGTCATTTCCTATTAATATATATATATATATATTTTAAAAAGTATTCTTGTAAATCTTTTCCTGTAAGAACTATGTTCATGCCAGTTGCTCTTCTTGCAACTCTATTTAATGAATTACTCAGCAATTCAATTAACATGATTAATTAAACAACCATATGTAACATAGTCACTCAGTTCACCAGCATAAACTATAGTTACTATTTAAATTTACTGTCTTTTATTTGCAAAATATTATCTATGTTTACTAGGGGCGTTACATCTCCCCCTCCTGAAAGTCAACATCATCCCGATGTTGTTCACCCAAAAACAATTCAGGGTAAACTTCTTTCATATTCTGTTCATCTTCCCAGGTGGCTTCATCCAGTCCGAAGTGCTGCCAGTGCACTTTAACCTGGGTGATGGCTCGCTTCCGCAGCACGACTCTTCTCCGATCTAATATGCTCACTGGCTCGACCAGAAATTCTCCTTTCAGTTCCACCTGAAACACACAATACTTTGATCAGTCTTATTCTTATCATTTGATTTATTTTATGCTGCTCTATGCACATTCTTACCTGAATGTCTTGCCAGTTAATTATGTGTTTAGGATCATAAATGTATTTCTTTAATACTGACACATGGAACACGTTGTGAACCCTGATGTGGCTGGGTAGGGCTAGTTGGTAAGCCACTGGCCCAATCCTAGCCTAAATCTGGAAGGGTCCACAAAAGCGGGGTGATAATTTGGCGCAACCACTTCACTGCAACGTGCTTATCTTTGCCCAAATTCTTACATATACGTGCTCTCCTACCTGAAATTCCTTCAGATTTCTTTTCCGATCTGCATAAATTTTTTTTCTATCTTGGGCTACCTTCAAGTTAGCTCGTACTTTCTTAACCATTTGCTCCATTTCCTTTAACATTTCTGGTCCCAACACAAGTTTATCTTCGGGCCCACTCCAATTGGATGGCGTACGACATCTTCGTCCATAGAGTACTTCAAATGGACTCATCTGCAAAGATGCATGATAACCATTATTATAGGCAAACTCTACTAAATGTAGATACTCTTCCCATCGACTTGGTTGTTGCATCACGTAAGATCTCAACATGTCTTCCACTACTTGATTCACCCGTTCCGTTTGTCCGCCGGTTTGCGGATGATAAGCGGTGCTGAAATTTAGTTGAGTTCCCAAACCTTCAAATAAAGTTTTCCAAAAAGCCGATGTGAACTTAACATCACGATCAGATATTATGGTTTTCAGTAAACCATGGAGTCTAAAAATGTTCTGCATAAAAATGTTTGCTATTTGTTCTGCCCTGTATGTAGACTGTACTGGGATGAAGTGAGCTGATTTGCTGAGTTTGTCCACCACGACCATGATGGAGTCATTACCCTTCTTGGATTTGGGTAATCCAATGATAAAATCCATGGTGATAACTTCCCACTTCCATTCTAGTATAGGTAAAGGTTGTAACAGCCCTGTAGGGTGCTGATGTTCAACCTTAATCTGCTGGCATTCTATACATCGTGCTAGATAGTTCATTACTTCCTTTTTCATTCCAGGCCAATAACACTCCTTTCGAAGAGCAGTGATGAATTTTTGGTACCCCGGGTGTCCTGCATAGGGACTCCTATGATACTCATCCAGGATCCTTTTCTTGACTTCAGCGTGATTGGGTATGTATATTCTTTTCTTATAATACAAAATACCCGGAGCCTTTAACTCATAACCCTGTTGTCTTATGTGACTGGTCACTTCCTGCACTTGCTGTTTCTTTTGGTGGTATTCTGGGTCTTGTTCAGCTACTTGCTTGATTTCTTCATGGAAAGTAGACCATCCTTTACTAGTAGCAATTTCATATAAACAATGCATTTTTCGACTTAAAGCATCAGCCACCCGATTTTCCTTTCCCTTCAGGTGTTTAATTTCAAAATCAAACCCACTCAAGAAGTCCACCCACCGAGCTTGCCTTGCGTTTAAAGTGGGCTGGTTAAAGTAGCTGGTCAGGCTGTGATGATCTGTCATCAGCAAGAATTTCTTTCCCAAGAGGTAGTGACGCCACATCTTTAGTGCATGCACAACAACAGTTAATTCTAAGTCATATGCCGAATATTTTTGTTCATGTTCTTTCAACTTCCTGGATTCATACGTGATCACTTTTCCTTCCTGCATTAACACGCCTCCTACACCCTCTTTACTCGCATCCGTGCAGACCATATAATATTTTTCCGGATCTGCGATGCTCAATACTGGGGCAGTTGTAAGCAAATGTTTAAGCTGTTCAAAACTTTGCTGACATTCTGCAGTCCATTTAAAAGTTCTTCCTTTCTTTTGTAAGGAGGTGATGGGGTAGGCAACCCGAGGAAACCCTTCCACAAATCAACGATAGTATCCTGCCAAGCCCATGAATGATCTTATATCTTCCACGTCCTTCGATATCAGCCATTCCATTATAGTTCTGATCTTTTCGGGATCCACCGCAATGCCTTCCTTGGTTATGATGTGTCCCAAATACTGGATCTGTTCCTTATAAAAATCGCATTTGCTATACTTAGCGTATAGCTGATGTTCCCGGAGTGTTTGCAGCAGCAATCTAAGATTCTCTTCATGTTCCTGTATGTTTCGGGAATATACTAATATATCATCAATGAATATTAACACAAACTTATCCAGATATTTATGAAACACACTATTCATTAAACACATAAATGTTGTCGGTGCATTGATCAATCCGAATGGCAGCACCACGAACTCATAATGTTCATAACGGGTTCGGAAAGCAGTTTTAACTACATTTTCTTCCTTAATTATGATTTGGTGATATCCGGATCTTAAATCAATTTTCGAGAATACCGTGGCACCTTTCACTTGATCGAATAATTCGTCGATCCGGGGCAACGGGTATTTATTCTTGACTGTTAATTTATTCAACTGCCGATAGTCAATGCACATACGGAAAGTTCCGTCCTTTTTCCTGACAAACAATACAGGGGCTCCCCATGGTGATACACTAGGATGAACGTACTTTTTATCCAGTAATTCCTGTAAATTGCATCTTTAATTCTGTTAGTTCTGGCACACTCATTCGGTAAGGTGCTCAGGATACCGGGGCTGCGCCGGGTACTAGTTCTATTGTGAAATCCAGATTCCTTTTAGGTGGCAGTCCCGGTATTTCCTCAGGAAATACGTCTGCAAACTCACCTACCACCGGTATATTTTCCAAGGTACTCTCGTTACTCTTTGAAGTAGTGAGTCCCACTTGAACTACATATATTTGACACTTTTTCCTGATACATTTCGCTAGTTGCGAAGCAGTAATTGGCCGAACTTGTACAGGCTTAAGAATACCTTGAATTTCTTGTTTATTTCCCAATTCATCTTGATAGGATATTATTTTTGTTTTGCAGTTTATGATAGACCACCTCTTTTCCAACCAATCCATTCCGATTAGTATGTCATATGATCCAAGAGGGAGTACATTCAATTCGGTGGTCACGGTTTGACCAGCAACTTTTAATGGGCAATTGCTGACCTTGGCCAGCACCCGCCTTTTTGCCCCTGTGGCAAGCTGGACTAACCATGGTTTTTTAAATTTAGTAAGTTGCAATTTACAGTTTTCCACAATCTTGGGACTAACATAACTTAATGTAGCGCCTGGGTCAACTAAAACAGAAACAGTTCTATCAAAAATATTACCTTCGAATTCTATCATAGTTGGCTGATAATCAGTTTGCCGGTCCTCGAGAGCTGCATTTATTCTTGGCAGCGACCGAGCCATGTCTCCTACAGTTGAGGCTTCATAAACCTGAGACACCTGGTCACTCTTTTTCCGATGAGGGCAGTTCTTAATATAGTGCGGTCCGCCACACCCCCAACACTAAAATGGCGGCTTGGTCGTCCCCTCATTATCAACTCTGCCCAATGATTCACTATTTCTGGAATCATTAGGTGGCTTAAGTCGGAGCTGATTCCTGGATTGGTTCCTGCTGTTAGAACCCTTTGTAGATCCTTTACTAAAATTGCCACGAGCTCCCTTGTTTCCCATGGCTATTCTGCTGTTCTTTTTATCCATCCAACGCTTCCCTGCACCTTCCCCTTTTTGTTTATTCTGCTGGAAGCATATTCTGGCTTTCCGTATTGCTTCATCCATGGATTTCGGGTTGTCAAATTCAATCCTCTCCCGCATTGCTTGAGGGAGACTGCTAACAAACTGCTGCACTTTTGCCTTCTCCTCCTGAATATATGGTACATAGCGGAGCAGAGATGTGAATTTAGTGACAAATTCATCCATAGTTTTTTGTCCAAGTCGCAGGTCGTGGAATTCTCTGGCCTTTTCATCGTAGAACCGTTTAGTCAGATACTTTTATTTAAAATATCTTTGAAAAATTTCCCATGTGATGTCTTTCTCATTCACTCCCCGCACCATCTTGACTTCCTCCCACCATAACGTTGCCTTGGCCTGCAACTGAAAGATGGCTAACCGTGCTTTGAGATGGTGATCATACTCATAAACCTGAAAGTATTTTTTCATATTAATTAACCAAGCTTCTGCGGCTTCTTCTGATTCCCCATCAAAATGAGGCGGTTTGATTTTCCGAAATTCTCCCTGTAACTCCATTCGCTGCCTTTTGGAGGTTTGATGTTCTGAGGCATTATCAGATTTTTCTCCCCGAGCCTCTGCCCTTCCTTCTGTTTCTTCTTGATCAGTGTGGTATCCCTGTTCCTCTGGTACATGTGTTTGTTCTGGGCTAGGATTGGGTTGGTGCTGGTTCTGTTTATCTGATAAACCTTTCAGGATCCTTTCCTGTTCCATGGTTAATCTAGCATTGTCCTCGTGCAACAGAGCCATTTCGTTCTTCAATTCCTGTACGGTCTCTAATATAGTCAAGTTGGTGTTGTGTGCCTCTTCCCCCAGTTGTACCCATAATTCTGGGTTCCCTTGAGGAGGGGTAACATGGTCCACATTCCTGTGCGGTGCGCTGCTGGTCCTCCTCATGTTCTGCTATCACCTGGATAGAGATTTAGTATATTTCATGGATATATATTCAATTCATAACTCAGTTGCTTGCTGGAAAAGGAAGAAAAAAAAAAATATTACTATCTCTATTGCAGTAGCCCCAAGGTCACAGTGTTGCAAACCTGGGCTCTGATACCACTTCTAATATTCCCTTCCATAAAACAATAGAAAAAAAAAAAAATTCCTTTTTATTTACTACCTTTACCTTTACTGTCAATTACATCATCATAATATTTTCCAAACGTTTTGGACGTATGAACACATATAAATTACATACGGGTATAACATGTAATACATACATTATGGATACTTCGCATCAAATCATATTTATTCTATTCCTATCCTAGTCTATATGGTCACTGCATGTTTTATATAAAAGAGTGTACGATTTCAACCTCGGGATTTATTTGGTACTAGAGGTCTTTTACGCACTTCAATTCAGGGCTGTACATGTGGTGCTACCGTCGTCGTTCTCAGTTCATGAAACAGATATTTAGACTGACTACTCGTCCCTTGATCCTCTCCAGTCATACCCGAGATTCGATAAAACTTTACGGTTACACCTGGCGCGCAGGTGACCAACCTCTGCTTATGCTCCAGGCTGGTTCATTAACTCGGCCACCCGACCGAGGCACAGTCTTAATTGTACAGGTTATGGCGAGCTGTGGGTTGGCGGTCGATCCTTTGCTCATCCGATGGTGGAAGCTGAAGGATCTGGATCAACGACCGTTTGAAACCCCAAGTGGAATCCCTCTAGTTAAGGGTATATCATATGTTCGTTTCTGTCTTCCTCCCTATTATTCGACTTGGGTTGCTATGTGTTCTGAGGTCTGCGGGTGCCATCGAACCTTTCTGCAACAATGCATTGTGCAGATCCCGACTCAACTCAACAGACCCGATAGCAAGTTCACTGGTGAAATTCTCTGCTTCACTACTATATTTTTTTTTGTTTTCTTGTGTCATTATTATGCAAGGTGATTTATGTTATTTTCTCTCCATTGTCGTTAACTGTCATGATCCTTATATTTTTTTTTTTTTCAGAGGGAGGTTTCGATATTAGCTCTTCGACACAGCCAAGCCTGCCGACTTGCTTTTACAGGTAAGCATTTTGGTCAGCTAGCTCCCCTCCTATCGCTTTATTTCATATATGTTTTAAGGTGTCATTTTACTTTACAGGCGGTTCGCCCCTGTCCTGCTTAAGGATTATCCGAAGCTCATTCGGCGTTTGTGCAGGCGGATTTTGATGTCTTTCTGTAAATTATTACTGTGAGGCATCTCGAACTCTGTTCGAGCAGCTCTGCGATTTTTGTTTTAAAACCCTTCTCGCAATATGTCTCTAGTTCTGCTCAAAGACAGTTATCATTGGGGCCGAGGGCTTCCCTACGGTTACCCCTTGACATTTTATGCACTCTGTATAACATTTATTTATCGCAAGTTGAATGGATGGTGTTATTTTATATATGTATATGAAACAAGCCGAGGGCTGACATTTTCTTGTACTCGTTTATGGAAGATTATGTTGCCTGTGCTCAGTTAAGATGTGATGTATGATTCATGTTCTCCTCAGTCTATTCTTGTTACAGGATACATGGCGCTTTCTTTATTTTTGTTTAAATTACACAGGTGGTACCAATTCTTTTTTCTCCATAGTTATATGAAAGAATAGCAACGCCTTCGACTGTATGCCGACAGGCTTGCTCTATGCTACATTTTCTTGTAGTGATATTTGGTCATCAGGCACAGTTGAGGTTATAGCCTGCATTGGCTCACAAATGCCGACCATTCTGAGGCCTCATCTTGCTCTACGGGTTTTCCTCCTCCGCGAGGGCTTATACCCGATATGAGTAAGGAGTACATGTCCTCAGACATGCTTTTAGTCTATGCTCTGTGTTTTGCATGGTTGCCGATATTCTCAGTTGATAAGAATTTGTCTATAAATTTACAAATAAGAGGTTATAATGTGTAGCTATTCGCACTGTTATCATCACAGTAGTCATATTTTAGTTGAGTTATACTCTCGGCGGTATGCTGTAGGTTAGATTTGTTTTAAAAGTCGTATAGCATTTGTGTATCATTTGATTCTCATTTCATTACTGTAAGTACGAATAGATTTCTGTGTTTTTCAGTTAACAAATTATCTTTCTTTATCGGTTAGTATTGATGCAGGTTCGGTTATCCTCATGAGATTGTTTTCGTTTATGATGAACGATACTGAAGGCTTTCTTTTCGCACTGTATCTACCTTTTTCTTTTCATACTGTAACTGTCTCTTACTTTTCATACTTTAACTATCTCGAAAAGATAAAGTGTATACCATTTCCATACAGTGAGTGCTTCTTTTTCAATTACTAAAACATAATGATGAAATATCAAGGTTTTTCAATTATTCCATACCTGGAAAAATGCAAACCTTGCTATATGCTTGTATTTCTCCCAACCTTAGGAGGGTCCTTCTCGACCTTCCACCCCCAAGCTCTTCTGCAGAAACTTTAACTGTCTGCAAACTCTCTGTTACTAACAGAGTCTCGCTATCTGGTCCTCACCAGACATAGCGGTTTTAGAGAGGCTTCTCCTCCCAACAAGAGCTATCTGGTCCTCACCAGACGTAGCAATCTTCTTCTTGCTTTCACAACAATCTTTTTCTTTTTCTCCTTGTTGCTATCTGGTCCTCACCAGACATAGCAACCTCTTTTGTAGGAGTCTCAACTGTCCCTAGAGGTAGTTAGGTTTTTCCTCTTTCTGGACAGATGTCATTTCCTATTAATA
>APFE030917568.1:79997-105090 GCA_000404065.3 Pinus taeda | reverse complement strand
TAAGTATTCTTGTAAATCTTTTCCTATAAGAGCTATGTTCATGCTAGTTTCTCTTCTTGCAACTCTATTTAATGAATTACTCAGCAATTCAATTAACATGATTAATTAAACAACCATATGTAACATAGTCACTCAGTTCACCAGCATAAACTATAGTTACTATTTAAATTTACTGTCTTTTATTTGCAAAATATTATCTATGTTTACTAGGGCCATTACATGTTGGTAGAGAGTGTTGTCAACTGATGGAGTGTCACCTCCATCCTCAAGGCAGACCCCAGACAAAAAAGGAGTCGGTGCTGGCTTGCAGTCAGTCATGCGAAATCTCTCGAGGAGATCCTGTGCATACTTAGCCTGAGAGAGTTTGATGCCTGTGGCATCCTGGCTAATCTCAAGACCAAGAAAGAAGTGTAATGGACCCATGCCCATCATCAATAACCTATCATGCATGTCCCCCTTGACTGTAGTAATGGCTGAAGCCGAGCTGCGAGTGATTAGGAGATCATCCACATACAAAACTAAGATAAGAAGAGAATCATGTGTCCTGAGCATGTAAACATTTGGATCAGACTTACATCTTTCAAAGTTTTGTAATAAGAGAAAAGAATCCATCTTCGCATACCAAGCTCTCGGGGCCTGCTTAAGGTCATAAAGAGATTTCTTCAATCTATAGACCAAAGATAAATCCTGAATGAAACCATGTGGCTGCTCCATGTAAATCTCCTCTGATAGGTCTCCATGAAGAAAGGCATTCTTCACATCCATCTGATGTACTTCCCATCCCTAGGCGACCGCAAAGGCAAGTGTAAGGCGTATGGAATCCATCTTTGCTACTGGAGCAAAGGTCTCATCATAATCAATGCCATGCACTTGTTGGAAGCCTTTAGCTACTAGCCTCGCTTTCCGGCTGGTGATTTTCCCATCTGCAGCACTCTTGGTCCTGTAGACCCATTTGCATTGGACAAGTTTCCTTCTTGAAGGAAGGGGGACCAGATCCCAGGTCTGGTTCACGAGGAGGGAGTTATATTCCTCCTCCATGGCGGACTCTCAAGATGGATGCCCAGCAACCTCAGCATAAGACTGTGGATCAGAAGACTGAACCAAATGACAATGCCAGGATGGCGATGGTTCAGTGGCAGTGAGGACAAGAGGAGGCACAATAAACTCTGATCTAGTCCTCTGCAGATCAGAATTACCCCCCACAAGACCATTTCTAGCAGCTGGGTGGTCTTGTGCATATATCTCACGTAAGCTCCTTGTTCTTTGATTTATGATAGGGGAATATGATTCACTATTAGAAGCCCGATCTGGGCTTGGATGTGGATCATCATATGTATGCACTGGATTTGTACCTGAAGACTCTGTCTCTGCATCTACATGCTTTAGCGTGGCATATGCATGCTCTGTATCTGCATCTGAGTGTACTGAGTCATCATCTCAGACATGAGGTAGATAAAAGGTGTTTGCATGCGGCAATTGAGGTGCATGCGAGAGACTTTCCTCAAATTTGACACTTCGCTCAATGATGAGTTTGTCTGTAGAAGAAATCATGCGTCAGTATCCCTTCACACCATCAGGGTATCCAACAAAGATGCACTCAATGCTTTGTGGATCAAGAGCTTTCCTCTTTTGAGAGGGGATCCTAGCCCATGCTCTGAAGCCGAAAACACGGAAGTGGGTGACCTCTGGTGTAGTGCTGCTCCAAGCCTCAAAGGGGGTCTAATCCTTGACAGACCTATGAGGAGATCTGTTCTGGATGTAGTTAGCACAATTAAATGCTTTGGCCCATAGCTTATGAGGCAGTGACTTAGCATGCAGCATGCAGAAAGCCATCTCTTTGAGACATTGGTTCTTTCTCTCAGCAACTTCGTTCTATTGCGGAGTGTATCGAACTGTGTAATGCAACTGTATGTCAGACTAAAGGAAAAGGTTCTGAAGTACTGTGTTAACATATTCCCCCCCATTGTCTGTACGGAGGGCTTTGATCTTTCTCTCTGACTATGTCTCAAGTAGTGCTTTGAAATCTTCAAAGTGCTCAAAAACTTCAGATTTGTTCCTGAGAAGATACACCCAAGTATACCGTGAGAAATCATCAATAAATGTAAGCACATACCTTGTTTTGTTGACGGAAGGATGAGGAAAATGCCCCATGAGATCACTATAGATCAAATCTAGAGGAGAGGATGCTCTGCGAGTCTTGCCAGTGTCAAACTTTTCTTTAGGATGTTTGCCAAGAACACACCCTTCACAAACTCCTTTGGAGAAACTGATATTTGGCAAGCCTTCCACCATCTCATACTTGCTTACCTGCTGCATATACCTGTAATTTAGGTGACCAAACCTCTCATGCCAAAGCCTACTACTATCATCAACATGTGTAAGCAATAAGGAGGATTCAGATTCAATAAATTCAAAAAATGTATACAGTCGGGCTCCATTGTTTACCTCACCAGTTGCAATTTTGAAGCTACTATGTAGGTCATATATGTTCACTGCATTTGGAGTGAATTCCATTCTCTTTTCGATGCCGAAATGAGTGATCTAATAAACTGAAAGCAGGTTTACCAAAAGTTTTGGAACGTGAAGCACATCTTCAAAGCTTCCATGTAAAATTTCCACTCTACCTTTTCCGGTGACCTCAATAGGTGAGTCATCTCCCATGACGATGGGAGGTCCTTTGCATGCATCCAAAGAGGAATAGACTTCCTTTGTAGCAGCCATATGATGTGATGCACCAGAATCTATAATCCATGCATTAGGAGAAGAATTAATTGCAACTAAAGCATGAAAATTGTTACCTTTCCCATGTGGCAAATCCTTAGTTTTCTTCTTGTCACCCCGAGGGATGTGGTCCCCAATGTTGTGCTTCTGAAGGATTTCTACCATTTGGTCAATTTGTTTCTTCATGCAAGAGGATTTTGGATGGAATCCTCTTTGACAGTAGGTGCATCTATTTCCTTTCTTCCCTTTCTCATTTCTTGAGCCAGAGGAGTCATTGAAGGGCTTGGTGTACCCTTCCTTCTTTGGATGGGAATGTGCTTTTCCCTTGTCTTTTCGATGCTGATTTTTTTGATTTGAATCATATCTGTGTTTTTTATTGTGGCTACCATCATGCACAACAAGTGCATGCATTTTTGGAGGTTTGATTTTCCCCATGCCAATGAGTTTATCTTGCTAAAAAATAAGGGACTCCATAAATTCTTTGAGAGAAGGCAGTGTAGGATTTACTTGTTGCGAGCCTTACTGAATGAAATGTAGACACAAAGACGAATTATTCCGGTTCAAGCTTTGACATAATAGAGAGAACTTGGCGACTCTCCTCCTTGGATTTGTCAATTCCACAACCCTTGAGTTGCAGCAATAGATTATTATATTTGGTGAAGAAGTCTTGAATTCTATCATATTTTCGTGGATCCAATGACAACAAATCTACTTCAAGCAAATTTCCTTTCATCTCATCCTCTTTCCCGTAGAGATCTTCAACCTTTTTCCAAATCTCATTGGGAGTATTGCAGGTAGATAGATGAAATTGCAACTCTGGAGAGATGCACATGCATATGGATCCGTGGGCCTCATCTATACGGTTGAGGTACTTGGATTTCTCTATGTCTGAAGTGGTTTCCACTTCTATAGCCATGGTAATCCTGTACAACCCTTTATGATGAAGGTATCGAGCCATTTGGTCCTTCCATTCGTGATAGTTGTACGGTGTTAGGATCGATGCTTTGGGAAACTCCATTTTTCTGTCGATCTTCGATCTCCAAGCTGTAATACCTACAAAATAAAGTACTGGTGCACCTTTTATCTAGCAACCTGTGGGCTCTGATACCATGTAAATGTGTTAGAAAACTTGTACAGATGAATCTAGCTAGTAAAGGTTGAACACATAGTTTTGCAGAGCAAAAACACTAAAAGAAAATCGAAAGAACAAAAGAATGGTTCATTAGAAAATAAGTTACAATGTTCATGATATAGCATTATTGGGTGAAGATCCCAAGGTAATGCATCATAGTGGTGATCAATGAGAAGACTCAACACCTACAACAAGTTCCAGAGATAATTAGCCAATTGTGGAGCAAATAAGGTTGTAAATCATGCAGAAGAACTAACCAGTTGTGGAGTTAAAAAAGGAGCAAATCAAGGAGTAAAACATGCAAAAGGAATCTTGCATGGAACTTAGTTCCATGCTCTAACTAAGAGTCTGCATGTAGGTGTGTAGTTCCAATAGGACGGTTGGTGCTGCGATCCAGATTGGCAAAGCAATCGTAAAAGGCTTGGAGACTGCGCCATTGGGTTCGGTAGGAATGCCATTGGAGGGTAGAATGGCAGACTCTATGTGGTCACGGATCCCAATGACTACGATGCAGTCAATCCCTGGCGATGGTAGTCAATCCCTGGCCGAGCACCCTGTGCCATGCTGTTATTCAAACGGAGCCTCTGTGGATCATTTTTCAGAGAGACATGGTCATCCAGCTCAAAGAACAACTCTTCCTGAATAGTTACAAGACAATTGACGGCAGAGGAGCCAATGTCCACATTGCCAACGATGCCTGCATCTCGGTAGAGCACATGACCAACATCATCATTCACAGGATTCACATCCATGACTGCAAACCTGCGGGAAACGCCATGGTGAGGGACTCCCCGGGACATTACGGGCGGAGAAAATAAGTGATGGAGATGGGATTACCATTCTTGGGGCAAACAATATCTGGGTAGATCATTGCTCCTTATCAAGCTGCACAGATGGGCTCATCGATGTCACCGGAGGGTCGACTGCAGTAACAATTTCAAACAACTTTATGACGCACCACGATAAGGTTTGAATCTCAAATCCGGATTTATGATCTGAAAGTTTCAATCATTCCTATTGATGTCCTGTTCATCTATTTGCAATACTAAATGTTGCAGGTCATGCTCCTGGGACCCAGCAACGACTATACACAGCACGTTAACATGCAAGTTCCCTTCAACCATTTTGGGGAAGGCCTCGTGCAACACATACCCAGGTATCCAAAACGATTTGAGTTCACAAGTTTCCCTTCGTGTTCCATGTATTAACAATCAAGAAAACATTATGCTTCAGAAGTTTATCCGTAAAATAAGTTTAACGCTATAATGCAGATGCCGACATGGCAACTTTGACGTGGTAAACAACGATTACACCCACTGGGGTATGTATGCGATTGGTGGAAATCGATTCCTCGTGCCCGCCGATCCGTCTTCCAAGGAGGTAAACATTGTTTCCTCAATTCATTTTATAGTTTCGACATTAACAAAAAGAGTAGATGGAGTTGTTGAATATGAATGAGTAGATGACAAAGCGTGACGACACGCCAGAGAACGTATGGAGGGAGTGGAATTGGAGATCAGATGGAGACCTGATGTTGAACGAGGCGTTCTTTGTTTCATCGGGCGCAGGCGCATCGTCGAGTTATACAAAGGCTTCCAGCATCGCAGTGAAGCCGTCGTCTCTTGTCACCTCTATCACAGTGAATGCCGGCGTTCTGACATGCCGGAAAGGCTCCCGATGCTTACTTCAACAACGCGAAGTCCACAGGAACATTGATTCAGTATTCACTCACTACTTCGCATTCCGCAGTATTATGCACTATTGTGCGTAAGAAGATGTTAATTTCAGGAAGTTCTACCCTCCAACCTGGGCATGTATACACCCTCCTACACACTGCGCTCTATGGAGATTAATGGGCAGGTGCAGAAACGTTGTTGATTGCTGCATTTTACAATCTCCTTTTCGTAGTAATAATATGTATCTAGTCTGCGTGATGCAGTTGTGCTTATTTTATTTCAACTTAGTTTGGGTTTCAGTTCTATATCCCAGCTGCTTTATGCATTTACGCTTGGTCATCATTTCTATGCACCATCCCCTTTTATTCATTTCAACCTAAATTTATCATGCCAATATTGAAAATGCTATGTTTGAGCTATACCGGTGGTAACAGAAGACCATATTAAGATATCCAAAAAAAATAGAAAATCATAAAAGACCCATAAAACCATTGCTTCAACCTTTCTGTTAGTGCCCCTATGCTTATGTGGGGTGCGATGTCTCACATACTCGCTGGAGAATTTTAACGCAAAAATATGAGCATGCAAAAATCGGCTGCAGCAGTGACTACCAGAACAACAAAAGAGAAAGAACCAAAATTTTTTTGTCAATAAGACTTTGAGAAAAATTACGGAAAAAGGGTTTTCCAGAGAATTAAATAGAATAGAAAGAAAAAATACTATAATAATAGTAGTAGCATTGTTATCTAAATTAAATGGCTATTAAGTTTTATAATTATTATTCTATACTAAATATCAAAACAATTATCTTTTAAATTATATTGTTAATAAGTATAAAATTAATTAATATATATATTATATATATATATATTTCATTTCAAATTCATTTTAAAAATACTTAAATGGTAAATAGAATTTTTTATAATAACTATTCAATACAAAATTTATCAATATCATCCTAGTAATATGACTTCTTCTATATGACATTTTTTTGAATTAATTAATTTGAGATAAATTAATTAAAAAAATGTATAATTAATCTAGAAATAAATCTTAGCTTTGGGGCTTTGGATTGATTGTGAATGAGTGCAGTGTTAAGGCACTTTTTACACTAGGTCAATTGTTCAAATGCCCCATGGTTGCTTACAAAAAATTATCTTTAGAAACAAAATATAGAATGTGAATCTTTTTGTTTATTTAATCATTAATTCATGTTAGTGCACGATGGAATCGAACCACCAACCTCTTGCGTGCAACGAAAGTGACCTTCCACTATGCTAGCACCCATTAAAGAAATGTGTTAAGTCATCCAACACATTTTTTCTTTGATGATTTAATGCACTTTTTGAGATTCCACTCTTCTTGTGGTCATCAAGAGCATAAAAACACCAATGTATATACATTTACAAAGAATTACATGCGTTTATAAAAACCACAGGCATCGAATGAATTTCCATAATGACCATAAAAATATTGACAGTGATGTAATGAAATTTAAAAAATTAACTTATAATATATAATCAAGATAGCCATATAAATTGTCTTCTACTTTTTTCCATCTTGCTTCATCATGAAACCTTGTAAGACATTCAACATTGTAATAGTCTCCCTTCACAAAGTCCTCAACCATGGAGAATGGAGATAGAGTAACATAATCAAAATTTTGAGACAAACCCTCCACCTTAAACAGAGTAAGGTTGGATGAAGAGAATTTTGTAATGAATGGCTCTAGCACAAAGAGTGTCAGAATATCATCCCATGTTGCCACCTGCATATAAAATATCCAACATTATAATAAGAACAAAGAATGATGAAAATCTCTCAAGCACAAGATGCCATGAACTTCTTTCACAAACACAACACCAAGACTAAACGACACTAGTGGTAGTGTCACATATCCATATATATTATAAATCAAAATTATTTTTGAAAGAAAAAAATTGAAATACATTCTCATGAAAATTATATAGTAGAAAACTTTCTTATGCTAGGATAGTGAAGACAAACAATTATAGAAAAAATCTATGTACAATAAAGAAGTCTCCATTGATAATAGGTCCCATCTCAGTTTAAAAGACATGAGGTGTTGAGAGTTAGCCTTTTCGTCAAAAGAGCTAAGTGATACCCATAAATCATTTCTTTATCTTCAAGTATGGTTGTTACTGCGGATAATATTGTATACCAGGCTAGAATTGTCAATGTTTCAATGGCAATGGAAACATGAAAGTAACACGATCATAGTGAAAAACGATGCAATGGTAAAGGATCATGAAAAACATGAAAAACGATGGAAACCATGGACTTATACAAAGATTGCTTATCATCCCTGGAATTTTGGGATTAGACAAATCCAAATGGGTTGTTTCTTCAACTAAATATGCAAGTCAGTGTAAAAAGGGTATTGCATCGTGTTCATAAGCCAAGCCCTAAAATCAAAGACTTAGATATATTCAAACCACCTCCATTTTTCCTCCCAATGTCATTAAAGAATGACAAAAGAAGCACTGTGTCAGAAATGTTGTCATTGTATCACTTATATATTATGTTATCAGTAACTGACACAATGAGAACTTCTTTATAAACCGTACAATTATACCACTTAAATACAGGGGGCCATGCATCTCCCAGATATAAAAACTTATTATGTAGTTTGAACAAATATGAATACCATAGCCATTAGGAAAATAAAAGAAATGGACCATGCACTGAGAATAATGCCACTAGATCAACGTGCCAACTAAAATGAGGAGGTTGAGCTTCTTGCAAAGCCCACAATATAATACAAACTTTATGCATTGCATATACTAAAGTAGCCAAAAACACATCCCATCTAGGCTGAACAATTAAGAATAACATAGAAACTAGGGAAATAAGGCAACGAGCCATGCACTAAAAACAATACCAACTAATGAAAGGAATGTCAAATAGAGCATATCCACAATCTTGCATACCCCACACAAAAAAGGAAAATAATAAGCAAGATGAGTAAGGACAAATATATGGAATGCTCCCATGGATGATGAGCCTAACCACAACTATAGGCCAAGTCATAAAGATGAGAAAAAAAGCCATGGATACTTTGCACCTAGTAAAGGAATTTATAGATTTTTATTTTATGTATGCTTCTTTTTGGAAAAAAATTGATTCAATCATCCTTTCTGGAAATTTTCAATGAAAATGGAATTGACAATGTTGATATGCATTATCAAGTGACCTATATTATAAAATTCTTGTACTTCTACATTTTCCTACACAATAAAATTATTCCTACAGCTAAGAAAATGATCAGAGGCATTGTGAGATTAAACACCACAACCCTAACATGTCTTCTTAAAATCCTAGGTAGAAAGATGCAAAATACATCAAAAAATATTATTGTAAAAATGTAATTATTATTAATTATTGTAACAAAATAGAGAGATTGAAAATATAATTTGCAATTGAACATAATAGCATATTATGAGAATCTAAATAGAAGCCTCATTATTTATGAGTCAAATAAATATAACTTACAACAGTACAACGTAGGTTTGGAGAATATTAGAGCAACCTTGATACAAGATCCACCACTTTTGGAGGTGTGTGTTTGTGAAATACCTAAAAATAGACAAAGTAGGAGAAAATGGCCATCAAACAATTTTGGTAGAGGCATGTCCTAAACTAGACACAAAAAGTGACAAAACCAAGATGTGTACAAATAAAGTTTTCTAAGAATTCATTATAACTAACAATAGTTTCTAATATGGAAAAATGAATGACCTAAAATGAATGCTCAGGTTGAAATTAAGTAAAACTCTTCAATACCTCATGCCATGGATGTGCTTTAATTTGAGAGAATTTAAATTATGTATAATTAAGATTCATCCACTTAATATCCACTCAAGTTAGAGTCGCCAAAACCTGTAACACTAGAATATATTGAGTAAAATATATAAAAATAATAATATCCAAATGAAAACCATTCCACATAACTAATTGCATACCTTGAGAATCTCCACCAAGTGGTCAACACCACTTTCTCAAGGAAATAGGGGTTGTCAACGATAATAACAAGATAATAAGAAAATTTTAGCCAACATGTCAATGTTTAAGAAATATTACAACTTGTAGAGATACATATTACACATCTTGAAGAACAAAAGATGAGGAAAATTCATAGAGCTTCCACCAAGATGAATACCTAGTATGAGTAGAAGTAAAAAATGCCATATAAAGTGAGCATATTGAAAATGGACACCAAAAGTATAAAGTAAAGACCTTGCATATTGTAACAAAATAGTTTCAAATAAGAAACCCACTTGAGTCAATAGTGAGGACATAAAAATGATGAAGCAATGTAACACTTATGAGAACGTTCAATGCCCTGTAATTGAAAAATCTCATGGAATGTGTGTACTAAATAGATTTGAAGTTCTCCAATCAAAATTTTTCATAAGGATGTGGAGTGCAAGAAAGAAAAACAAGATAGCACCATAAAACTGCAATCATAATGGTCATAAAGATATCATAATTGCACTTAAGCAACATATACATCATTTGTTTAAGATTTAACAATCAATTGAACCTAACAAGAGAGAAAAAATAATAATTAAACTATTTTATTATTAGAGACTATTATTATGTGATACTTGTAGAATTAAAACATCTCATTTCTTCATACAAAGGCCTTTCTAAAGAAGTCCATGTACAAGCAATAAGGAACAATGAACACCTAAAATCACACAAATTACGAGCTACCCTAATTTTATTGCCACCACAAACTACTCAATACACCAAATATACCATTGATGTGATTAATTTAAATAAAATAGTATAGTTAAGTAAATAAATTGTTAAAGTATGGGGCAAACTTTAGGCTCTTAAGATAAATGACAATGACAATGGGAAATAGTAACACCAACTATGGGATATGTAAAGTATAACTTTGTTGGAGCCTCCAAATGAAACCAAGGACTAGCTACTCTCAGAGAGGTATTCATAAACCATGAGGGTAAAATAGTGGGTATCATATTTCAATTCATAGGCCAAAAGAGAAATCGAGTAGAATTTCCAACACAAATTTGTGGGATTAAAGAAAGCATATGATGTCCCTTCAAACATATTATATTCGAAGGCAATTAAAAACTCATTAGTGGGAGGAAATGTAAGCCATCTTTGGAAATCAGGAGCAACCTACCACAGATAAGTAAATATGAAGGCCTACTAGTTCATCTACGTTAAAGGAGCAACCAATTAAGTTGGTGATTGGGTAATTAGCTTCAAGTATCTATGAAAGAGAATGGAATAGATAATTCAAACCTCGATCAATCATGCAACAAGAAGGTTCACAATAGGGACTAAGGAGAAGGTTATTTAGACCTTACGCACCTTGGAAACATCATTCTTTAGACCATGTCCTAAATACATTATGAACTTAGATCATGGTGGATAAACAACATTTTTAGAGCCCTATCAACCCACCATTTATTTTATTTTCTCATCTACAGTCAATTTCCAACATTCCAAGAAAAGTGATGATGCTACTCAGATTTTGATCGATTGTATGTGTTATTTGCATAAACTCATTGGATGTCAATGCAATTTAATGCAAAAACTTTGCTAACAATCCAATGTGGAATATCTTCTACTACTTATCTCATTCTTCTATTCACGAAGAAGCAAGGCTTCATGAAGCACACTCTGGTTAGCAAAGAAATGAAAAACAAGTGTTTCTTAAGAAAAATGAAATAGTAAAGAAGAAAATTTCATAGATTTGATTAGGACATCATTATTTTCCTTACCATAACATAGAAAGGAGAAGAGGGAATTTAACATATCACAAGGTAAAGTTATCCCCCGATATATGTTATGACTATTTCATATCTAGCTATTTGAGTGGCCAAACAAATCAATATGGTTGGTCTAAAATTTGCCCCTCCTATTTCGATCATTATTCCCCCATTAGGGTAGGAGAAACTATTAGTCTCATATTAATCATTAGGGTGGGAGCCTTGTTTCAGTATAGAATAATGGTATGCAGATCCAAGAGTTGGACATTGCCTTTCAAACCAGGAGGATAAACTAGAAAATGGAGTATAACATTTATCTCATAACAATTGGGAATCTAAAAAGTATTAAAAACAACTTGCCTAATAGTTATTGCCAATGTCATAAAGAAAAAAATGACCTTATGAGTGCAACGAAACCAAATCCACACAACATTCCAACCCATGCCTCATCTATCTTGAGATCCCTCATCAAAATTTACCCCTAATCCTACTAAAATTTTGAAATCATTTTACCACGGGGAACAACATGTTACAATAGTTGAGGACAGTCAATGAACCGCAGAACCATCGCATGGTTGGTAGTCAGACATCCAAAATAAAGCTAATGCCACAAAGGAACGCCGACCATAGTCATCACTGACTTCCAATACCAGAGCAATGTGTTCTGGGCAGAAATTCGTACACATAGATATTGTGCGAACTTGGAATAAGATGTCGAGCACACCATTGAAGGTGTAAGTTTATTTTTTGAAGTGTCAGATAGTAAATGTCATAGTAATATCATGCTCATAATCATACATTACATTAGTAAATTTTTTTTGCAAACGGATGATCCGATGATGCTCTACTTTGCTCATCATACATTGAACATCATTGCGAAATAAGACTCAAGGGCTCTTGACTAATCAAAACATAAATAAATATAATTCAAAAAAAAAAAAAAAATTGTTTTGTTTTTCTAATATTTTGTGTAAAAATTCTCTTTAATTTTTTGTCAACCAAGAATTAATTGAAAGGCCAAAGTATATAATTAAGATACCTTTTGTAAAATCTATTAATTTAAAACTTCATAAATTTAACCAATAAAAAATAGTCACCTTCTTCTACCACAAAACATGAACTTTGCCTAACATCTTATACTAAAATATAACACTGAAACATACTCCTACCACAAGCCTACATCCATTTTAAATCTGGATCTACCAAGTAGAGAGATCAAATCTCTTCACTCTCAAAGAAATTTTCATATCAAGAAATTTGATCTGTCTCAGCCTTCATTAGATTTAGATTTAAGATGGATCTAGGCAAGTTTAATTCCCCCTTTACACTGGCTACATTCCACATGAATACCATGGGTTCAATATTTTTGAACAATTTTTATTTTTATTTCAACAAAGTTAAAATATTTACATTACATTATAGTAATTTTTAATTTAATTTAATTTTAATATATTTTCACTTAATCAAAATACTAAATATTACATTATTACGTCTTTACGTCTTTAGAGAACTTTCTCTAACAATCCAATAAAGAAAACACAAAAAAAAAAAAAAAATGCTTCTGGTCACAACAGAAACATATTCCGGAAAGCAAAACCCCAAAAGAATGATTTGGGTCACCACAGAAACATATTCCGCAAAGCACATCAAATAACAACGAAGCATCGTTGTGGGGCTCGCTAAGTTGGCGCCTCTTGACCCACTTAACCTTTCATGATAACTAAAATCTCTCCGCCTATCACAGCGTGTGAAGTACGGTTATATCGGCATTGATGTGGATTGGCCCATGCAACTCACTCAACGTAGCAACGCTCAGAATCAACTTAATCTCTCTGCGTCACCTGCCCTAAGCAAAGTTTACACATATTTATTCAATTATATGCACTGTAATTTATCCCCGTCACGTCGTGTATGCAACATTCTTGAATAATCTTTCTAATCAATAAAATGCGCCGATGATAATGGTAAGTGGGCGACTTTTAGCTATCAGACAGTTTGAATAGATTCATAACAAGATAGTAATTTTGAACTGAGTTCATATTGGCATTGCCGGGTCAAAACCCTTAGCATGCGTTACGTTGATATTAATGCCTAGAATCGCGGCAACAGTCAGGTCTGTGCATAGCGGAAGGAGATTAATCACATGCTCAGTTTACTTTTTAATATGATTTTATCTTTAAGATTTCTGAATTATTTTGAGATATATTTTGTTTAGAATTTTTTAGAAATTTATTGAAACCACAAATTTGATAAGGGATTTTTTTATAATCAAAAGTTTTTTGAGGTTGTTTTTGAGGATGCCAAATTTATATATGTAATAAAAAAACCAGTTTAAATAACACAAATCAAAATTTTACTACCAATTTTTTCACCAAATTTAAACCAAAAATCCACTAAAAACTAAAAAAAATGAACCACAATTAACTACTCTACCCCATTTCTACCCCATTTCATTTCCTGTGAGGCACAAACACAAAATATAATAATAATTAATGTTCGCTTTCATTTCATGTTAGGCACAACCATAAAATATAATAATAATTAATGTTCGCTTCTGAAGGATGGGAATATGGAAACCGAAATCACACTTGACTACTCCAATTTACATGTGAGGCACAACCACAAAATATAATAATAATTAATGTTCGTTTCGGAGGGATTGGAATATGGAACTTGCAATGTGGATTGGACAAATAGAGAAAACATATTACTTCGTCCAGCCATTTAAATCTTGCAATCCCTATAATTATGACAGAGTAGTGGAGTTTAGACTTATCCCATATCACCAATGGTGACTTTGAACAACGACGATTGTTGGAAGTCTATTTTATGTAAGTGTTTGTTGTGCGTTTTCTTTGTACAATGCTCTCGATCACATTGTAACACTTTTGGATAGTCAATTAAGTTGAGCAGGTACCAACATTAATTCCACCACTTCTCAGTATTTTACCCTAACAACTCCAAATTTCTGATATAAGAAGGGAAAAAGTGTTCAGGCAGATTCGTGTACAGGAACTGAGTTTAGCACAAGTTTGGTCCTGCCATGCGTAGTAGATTAGAACGCGAGGCACCTCCACCACTTCTCAGTATTTTACTCTAACAACTCCAAATTTCTGATATAAGAAGCGGAAAGGTGTTCAAGCAGATTCGTGCACAGGAGCTGAGTTTAGCACAAGTTTGGTCCTGTCATGCGTAGTAAATTAGAACGCGAGACTCCTCGCTGCAGTTATAATCTATAGGAATTAGTCCAGAAGCATTTTGTTCTGCTATTAGTTTTTCTTATGTCACCCATAACACAGTATTCTCTCCCTAATAGCAAAATCGATTCAGTAGGGATTATAGACAAGTTGAAATATATAGGATAATCGCAGAATCCCGTCGCTGTAATGTGTAGACTGTTACATTGCCAGCCTTTTTCTATAACAAAAATGTCTAGCTATCGAAGTGTATTGGTAGTGTTTGCTCTTCTTTGAAGAAAGATGGCTTTCTCAAATTTTTAGCCTCAGTTCCCACTGTTTACACGGAAATACTATGATGTGTGGGCCATTAAGATGGTGACCACGTTGCAGGCTCATGATGTTTAGCATTATGTTCAGTTTCGGTTTTGAGAACCTAAGAACGAAGTAGTTTGATCTCACAAATGCAGAGAGGGAACAATAGAAGAAGGACAAAAAGAAGAATGTATAAGCATTGCAGCTTATCCAACAAGGAGTGAACCGAGCAATGTTCCAAAAGATTATGATCACGTCTTCAGCAAAGGAAAAATGAGATACTTTGGGGAGAAGCTATAAAAGTATGGTCAAACTCAATATTTTTAAGTTGCATAATACTAGGAGATATTTTGAAAGTCTGTAGATGAAAGAGACAGAGGACATCGATTATTTCATGAATCGGGTCATGACTATCATAAATCAGTTAAAAAAAATGGTCAGGAAATTAAAGATCAAACAGTGGTTGAGAAGGTTCTCAGATCTTTGTCCACTAAATTTGATGTTGTGGTAGTAGCCATAGAAGAAGCCAAGGATTTGGCATAATTAAAGTTGATGAGTTGATGGGATCACTTCTATTGCATGAGGCAAGGATACACAGAAATAAGGATTCCACTTTAGAGACCACCTTCAAAAGTTAAGTTTCTATTTCAAGAGATAGAGGTTGAGGCAAAAGTAGCTTGAGAGGTTGAGGACGAGGTGGAAGATATGGTGGTCAGAGAGTTGGTCGAGAAGAGCATGAACATGAAAATGCAAGCAACTGCAGAAACTTCAACAATATTCAAAGATTTGACAAATCAAATGTGATATGTTATTATTGCAATAAATTTGGTCACTATGTTCGTGATTACAGGAAGAAGATAGCTGATCAAGGGAACTAGAGAGTTAATGTTACTATAGAGAGTACTAACTTCATGTTCCTAGCTTGCCATACCGTGCATGAATCTTCTGATAGTGTGTGCCTATTAGACAGTGGTTGTAGTAACCACATGACAGGCAACAAGAATTTGGTTGCAAATTTGAATCAATGTGTGAAAACAGAGATAAAGTTGGGGATTGGTAAGACTGTGGATGTAGATGGAAAAGGAGTGGTCAACATTATGAACAAGCAGGGGGAGTCGAAGACAATCTTAGAGGCATATTATGTTCCTAGTCTAAAACATAATTCGATAAGTGTTGGTCAATTGACACAAAAAGGATACATAGTTATCTTTCAAGGTCAAGAGTGTGTTATATATGACAAGCCCCCAAGCAAGCAAATGGTAGCAAGTGTGCACATGACAAGGAACAAACTCTTTCCTCTAGTTATGAATTACAATGATCAGGTTAGTTATTTTGTAGTTGCATGTTCTAATGATTATTGGTTATGGCACTTTTGGTTTGGAGAGTTGCACTTTTTTGGTTTAAGATTGTTGCAGCAGAAACAGATGGTTAGAGGATTACCTCCCATCAAAGAACCTACTAGTACTTGTGAGTGTTGCAGCTTGGGAAAGCAACATAGTGAAAGTTTCCGAAAGAGAGTTGCATACAGAACAAAGCAACCTTTTGCATACAAACTTGTGTGGACCTATGAGGACATAGTCGATTGGTGGAAGTTTTTACTTCCTGACTTTCATTGTTGATTATAGTAGAAAGACTTGGGTTTACTTCTTGAAGTAGAAGTCTGAAACTTTTGCAAGGTTCAAGGAATTCAAAGCCTTAGCAGAGAACCAAAGTGATCGACAAATCAAGGTATTGAGGTCAGATCATGGTGGAGAATATGATTCAAAGACATTCCATGATTACTGCAAACAACCTGGAATCAAAAGACAACTTACAACCAGGTACACAACGCAGTAGAATGGTGTAGCAAAAGGAAAGAATAGGACAATTATAAACATGGTAAGAAGCATTTTGAAAGGAAGAAACTTGTCTAATGAGTATTGGGCAGAAGTAGTTGCATGTGTTATTTATGTGATCAATAGATATTATACAAAGAGTGTGATGAACAGAGTACCAGAATAAGCATGGTCAGGTATGTCGTATTTCATCTCAGAGTGTTTGGATGTGTATCTTATGCACATGTGCCTAAAGAGCAAAGAGGCAAATTGGATGATAAGAGTGAAAAATGCATATTTACTGGTTATAGTGAGCAATCAAAAGCTTACAAATTGTATAACCGTGTTTCCAAGAATACCATAATTGGTAGAGATGTTGTGTTCAATGAACAAGAGTCATGAAATGGTAGTATAGACAAAATAGTCGATGTGCAAGTGCCACTGATGGAAGAAGATGATGTATTAGAAAATGACAAACAAGAATCACAAGTGAAGACACCAAACAGAGACACACCAACAAGGACTCTAAGATTTTTTGAGCAGCATGGATCTTCAAGTAGATCAACAGATCAATATTCTCCCAACAATCAATCAGGCGATGAATCAAACAATGGTAAGAGAAAGATGAGAAGTCTGAAAGATATTTATGATGATTTGGACGTTATTTCAAAATTTGCATTGTTGTCATTCCAACCTTCTTTGTTTGAAGAAGGAATTAGAGATGAAAATTGGGTGCAAGCCATGGATGACGAAATTGAAGCTATTGAAAAGAATGATGAGATTTGATTGATTTACCAAAGGATAAAAATATCATTGGTGTGAAGTGGGTGTAGTTGAATGATAAAGATGAAATTGAAAAATTTAAAGAAATACTTGTAGCAAAAGGATTTTCGTAGCGATCAGGAATAGACTTTGGAGAAACATTTGCTCCGGTAGCTAGATTGAATACTGTAAGAGCAATTTTAGCCACAACAACTCAAAATAAGTGTAAAGTATATCAGATGGATGTGAAATCAGCCTTTTTGAATGGATTTTTAGAAGAAGAAATTTATGTGTAACAACCTCCAGGTTATGAAGTTGAAGGTAACGAAGATAAAGTTTACAAATTGAAGAAAGTGCTCTATGGACTAAAGTAAGCGCCTAGAACTTGGTATAGCAAAATCGACAAATACATGATTAAGAATGGATTTTGCAGAAGCAACATTGAGCCTACCTTGTACACAAAGGTAAATGAGCATGAACAAATTTTGATTGTTTGCTTATATGTTGATGACATGATTTTTGCAAGGGATTTTGGGTTAGATGAATTTAAAGAAGCCATGATGAAATAATTTGAGATGACAAATCTTGGTCTTACGAAATATTTTCTTGACATAAAAGTTGAGTAATCTGAAAAAGGAATTTTTATTTGTCAAAATAAATATGCCAAGGATTTGTTGAAAAGATTCAGGATGGAAAATTGCAAACCTATCCCTACACCAGTTGCAACAGGTACAAAGTTAAGCAAAGATGACGTAGGCTTATATGTCAATCCAACTCTATTCAAAAGATTGGTTGGTAGCCTCATGTATCTCACAACTACAAGACCAGATATCATGCAAGGAGTGATTTTGATTTCTAGATTTAAGGAGATTCCAAAAGACACACATTGGAGTGTTGGAAAAATAATTCTGAGATACATACCAAGAACTAGAGATTGTGGCATAATGTATGCAAGCAAAAAAAGAAGGATTTAATTGGATACACAGACAGTGATTTTGAAGGTAGTTTGGATGGTAGAAAGAACACTTCTAGTTTTGTGTTCCATCTTGGTTCAAATGTGATTTCATGGGAATCTAAGAAGCAACCCATTGTGACATCAATGGAAGAAGAATATGTAGCAGCAACATCAACAACATGCCAAGCAATATGGTTAAGAAGAGTATTTGATGGACTCAAGCAGAAACAACAAGCATCAACAACAATATATTGTGACAACACCTTATCGATTGCACTATCCAAAAATAGTGTGTTTCATCAAAAGAGCAAGCATATTGATACTAGATATCACTTTATTAGAAAACTTGTGAGCAATGGAGAAGTTCAGTAAGCCTTGTAAATCTAGTGACCAATTTCCTGATATATTTACTAAGTCATTAGCAAAAGATGTGTTTGAGTTTCATAGAAGAAACTTGGGTGTTGTAAGCCTAGCTCAGACATAGACTATCAGACATGTTTGAGTTGTCATGAGTCATGTCTTAGTTTAGCAGTCGCAATTAAGGGGGAGTGTTAAAATAAGATAATCACTCCCGCATGAGGAGTTGACTAAACTTAGAGAGTCAGTTAACTAAGTGTTGATTGTTGAGTGTTGGAGTGTTAAGTATAGTAGAGTTAAATGATAGATGACTTTTAGTGTGTAGTTGCATGTCAAGATATTTTAGGTGAGTCACTAGTTGAAAAGGTTAAATACCCTTCATCGGGTTCATTGTTATTATCAAGTTTTGTGTGATCATAGAAGAGATGCAACTCATGTGTTTTGGGTGAATTTGTGTTTTAGCTTCTCTGCCTTTCCAAAAAATTACCAACCTCTCTAGAACTCTAGATGAATTGATGGTTCTTGTCCTCGAACAACATGAGGTGGTATCTGAGGCCAAATACAACCAATAAACGAGGCTAACGAACATATGCAAGTGGCTAAATTGGTTGCTGAAACAGTCGAAAGGTAATGAGAATCCATCTACTATATAACTCATAATTCATAGTGGATGATGCATAAGTTTTTCATATATTTAGGGAATATGTTTTAAAGAAATTTTTTCTATTAAATGTTAGGTTAACATCTATCTGAGACAAGTCTATTCAAATAGGATTTTGTTAACCTTCCACCTATGGTTTTAAAATATATATGGAATTTTGTTTTTAAAATATATAATTGTCCTTACTACTATGCATTCCGTAGTATTAAGTACTCTTGCGTGTGAGAACACATTAATTAGAGGAAGTACTTTTTCCCTCCAACCTGGGCTAGCATGTATAAACCATCCTACACGCTTCGCTATATGGAGATTTATCGGCAAATGCAGAAATGTTGTTGATTGTTAACTTTTGAAAATCTCCTTTATGTAATAGTAATATAGCTTACATTGGCTAAAATACATGGAGATGTAGTTCTTCTTATTAGTCTCTATTTTCAGCAGGACTAAAGTGATCACTCGATTGTTGACCGACTGTTAGTTCATACTTCGACCATTTTTTCTTCAATCTTTTCGCATTTTAACCCAATTTTAATGCTCCCAATTTCATTCAACAAAATTTTAAGCAAACTTTTTGGTTCGGAAAACATTCAACCTCTTATTACAACCTTCACATTGCCCGATGCAGGAAGATTAAGGAAATATCATCTTATCCAAAGTATGTTGGTTAAGGCAAAGTTTGCAATATCATCTTATCCAAAGTATGTTGGTTGAGGCAAAGTTTACCTATATCTAATTTTTTTTATCAAAATTTTTATGGTGCAACGAGTTTTATATACTCCTACCAATTCATTTATATCGTGATGTTTTAGCAGCCACTTCTAGGCCCTTTCTACATGTCTCTCAAGGCCCTTTCCACATGGCTGTTAGCATGCAACTATGATATCTCAAGGCCCTTTCCACATGGCTATTAGAATAACTCTAGTATCGTAAAAGATAAGATATATGGGGCAGAAAGCTCAAGCATTGTAAAACATAAGCTATTTGGGGTAGAAGGCTCAAGTATAAATCAATGAAGACATCCAGGCGACGACTAGGGCCACTTCTTCTAGGGTTTGCAAGAATTAACTTCTACCCTTTGGACGTGCTTTGGTATCTACCTGCTTAGAAGAACCTTATCGCGCATTATTATTATATATTATATAGCCTTTTTGAGGTTTCCTCCATTTACTCACCACTTCAAGGTAGCGTATTAGTTAGTCAATGGATCTGCATGAATTTGGGTCATGAGATGAAAGTGCTTATATTTCCATCAACTAGTACTGTCATGTCGTCATGTTTCATAATATCTTTGTGGATGATTGGTCAATTTGCAAGGAGAACTTAAAGGTTAGTTCTGCAATTCTCTACAATTTTTTAAGTATTCTACATTAAAAAGACAAGAAATTTAGGCTGTTGGCTTAACTTTTCGCACGAAAACATTAGTAATGTGGAATATCATGGGAGAAATTAAATATAACATTCAAAATATGAAAAAAATAGTGAAGTAAATAATTTAGAGCCCTATTTCAAATAATTGTGAGCTTAATTCAAAAATTAATATTCAAAATATGTTGAATGAAGAAATGGAAGGATGAATCATAGTTTCATAGGCTTGCATTAATGTAATTAAAGGTGAATGCAAATTTAGTTTTTTATATTATTTTCTTTTGAATTTTTGAGAAACCTCTAGAATATTTTAAACACAAATGTCCAAAAGCAAAGTCTAACTGAGTGGGGATCTCTCTTCTTCTTGAACAGAAAGAGACTTCTTTCCTTATAGTGATGGCTATCCTTACTCTTCCTTTCTTGACGGTTAGGGGTTTCCTTATTTTAGAGTTAACCATCACTCCTTAGGCCTGCAATCCTTCTTTCATTTTACCTAACCTCTTTCTTTCGATTGAGGACAACATAATACAAAGGTAGGACCCCATAACTCAGGGTTGAATTTGCATTAGAAGGGTTGGTTGAATGACTAAAGATATAGAAAAACCATCAATATTTTTACCAAAGTAGGGGCGAGCTAAGTAATACCTTCACAAAAAGAGAGATCTAAGATAGATATTATATATACGATTCATTAGTTGAAGATTTAGTTGTATTAAGACAATGAAATGTGTTGTATAAAACACATAGGCTATATCTAAGCTATTCCCATACAAAGAAATTTCACAAACTTTAGCTTAATGAATCCTAGAATTCCAATTCAGAACATATTGATATAATCCTTTGCAATTGGTGGGGAATTTAAGGCTTTTATTTAGTTTTTTGTTTCCTTTTTCTCATGAGAGCAACTTCTCTCAATAATGGTGCTAGGTGCTCCCGAAACAAAGATTTCCATTGGATATAAATACGAATCTGTCTTTCTGACTAAATAAAGTGTAACACAAGGGACGGAGGGATAGCGCTCCCTAAACAAAGATTCCCATTGGATATAAATTTGAATCTGTCTTTCTGACTAAATAAAGTGTAACACAAGGGACGGAGGGGTTTATCGATTGACTGCAGATTACAGAGAATTAATTCGTAGCGCTGGCTATGGTCCTAAATGGAACCCAAGGTGTGAAAAGAGCTAACTTTCCTTATACGATTTACCTTGATTTGGGTCAAACTTCTATCTCTTTCAGAGGTGAGTATCTTGGGAATTGAAATAGGGTGAATTGGGAAAACAATTACATACATTTTTCTAGGATTGAATAGATTATTGCATTTATTCTTCTCCTCTAAAATTATAAATCTTACAAATTCACATAATTAACTTTACTCAAATACAAATGCCAATTATAATGGTAGTTAGATGTAATCAATGAGCTCATTTGATGGTGAACATGTTACCTATAACAAACAGATTTATTCCCTCCCTTCAAGGCATGTGCAACCACCTGGAACACATTTGAGATCCCACAAATGCTAACCATCCCTTTAAGGTAGGTGCAACCTCCTGGAACACACTTGAGATCCCACAAGTGCTAACTACTAGTTTCCTTCTCGGTGGTGGAAAGACTAGTTAGCCATTTTTGTAACTGCAACCCTTTCAACTCTTTCAAATTTTGTGTGTTGCTGTTACTCGAGAATCCTAATCACCAATAGAATAAGATACATTTGCGTGAGTCTACTGCTCGATACAATGAACATTCGAGGCATTTTTCCTACATATATGGTTGCCATGTGAATAGAAGAATTCGGATTTCTTGGTTTAGTGTGGATTCAAGACAATTTTCCTACGTATATGGCTGCGAGGTGAATAGAAGAATTTAGCTTTCTTGGTTCAGTGTGGTATCCAATCGAAATAAGATTTATCGAAGAGCCCTAAATGTCTTAAGGAGGTAATTTCCACCCTCGTTCAAGTTGCAAAGAGATCAGAATTAAGTGCTGGTTATGGATACTGCATGTTGGGCGTTGGGCGTCGAGTTATGGCAAAGAGGGACAAGTGGTGATATTTCATTCAATTGTCAATTTTTTTCATGCAACGATCTCTACATGTATTACAACTATATATTTCTAAATTTTGTTTTGAATCACACACTTAATAAATATTACTCCATTGTTTAATTTATTAAGTATAAATTTTGTTTTGAATCATACGCTTAATAAATATTATTACATTGTTTAATTTATTAAGTATAAATTTTATTTTGAATCAAATGCTTAATAAATATTACTCCATTGTTTAATTTATTAAGTCGTCGAGTGATATTAAATTATAGCCATATCTCAATTGAACGATTGGTCTCCAAGTCGGCATACCACCTATCTCCTTACCACATTGTTTTATACCGTGTGTCCACTTCACCCTTTTCACATGCTTGTCATGTGATCTTTGGTTTGAATGGTTGAGATGGTTTGGGAGAGCTCTGATTACTATGGCAATTAGTGCTTTTAGGAATACGGTAAACTACCCTATTTAGCATTCACTCCCCTTAATTATGCTTTTTTCGTCCCTATGCTCTTGTGGTCATAACTACCTCCGTGGCAATAGGGGAAAACATAGGCACCCAAGAGAATCATTTTGGATTTTTTGATAAATTTTCCTGGATTCTTCTAATCTCCTTTCCAGTTGTTTATTTCGATTCATAGGTTTCTTGGGATTGGTTTAGGATGTTGGCTTCAAATCAACCCTGGTAATAGTTTATCCTTACCATCGTTAGCTCAAATTCTTAGGTCTTCTATTTAAAATCCCTATTCCAAATTTTATGACAGTTGATTAACTTCTTGCCATAGCTCTATTGAAAAGTAGCTACTCAATGGCGGAACTCCAAACTCAAGGGTTTCAATACAAAGGTTTTAGTCTCTTTTTGTCTCTTGTTTTTTTTTACTTACACTTCAGGTGAGGCCGGCTCCTTCATGCCTCAACAATGATAAAAAAAAGTGCCCATTTTATTATGATTTTTTTTGTGACTATAATTATTAGTTTCCCACTTGTCTTCTACATCAACCCTCTTTGTTCCTAATGCAGGTCAGGTGACTGCTGAGAGAGGGTTTCATCTCCCCGATGGTAAATTCTACCTCCTTTCACATTTAACAGGGTACTTGATAAGTATTGTTTGTTCCTAGTGTTCATTCTATTCACTGACCTATTCTCTGGTCAAAATATAGTGAGGTTTTTCCTTCAACCTGTCATGTTATGACTGAGCACAATCCACAACGCTTTACCTGTAAGTATGTGGAGTAAATGTTTATGATTTTGATTCTATTATGGTCAACCTTTATATGTACAGTTTCCTAGTTTACTCTAGCTAACATGACTACTTTTACAATGGTGATGTACAGATAGAGCATGGGGCTCTTCGTTGGAATATAGTGCAATCAATGGAACAGATTTTGCCTACATTTATTAAACGTAATGTACAACATGACTACTTTTACAATGGTGATGTACAAGTAGAGCGTGGGGCTCTTCGTTGAAATACAATTGCAGTCAATGAAACTAAATTGCTTACATTTATTAAACGTAATGTACAAAATCACTTCACATTTTTTATTTTTAAATATTTTATCAAAATATAAATGATTAAGAAATTTCATATCCGGCCAAAACTACCACTACTTGCACCACATCATTTGAGGTTCTGCCACTGATACAGAAAATTTTGGTCGATTTGAAAACATATATATATGAAAAATAAATTATATTTAATTATAAAATATGTAAGGAAAAATCTTGGTTGCAGCAGGAGGAAATCTATAGCAATTCAAAAAAACATATATATAAATAATCCTATGCATCCAAAATGAATATATATATCCCTTTGAATACCATAAGGATTTCCTGTAAGTCTCAATAAAAATTTGCTTACACATTTTAATGTTAAAACTTTTTATTTATATATATATATTCTTTCAATGCCATAGATTTCCTGCCGTCTCAATAGGATTGCTTACACATTTTATAATTAAAACTTAATAACTTATTCTTCCCATACCACCCACTCTTATCTTAAAGGTGATAATTAAATAGCACTCACCATGAAGATGCACGGAGTCCATTACAATGTGCAAATATATCGTAATATTAACCATTTAATTAATTCATCGGTACAAAATGTAAAAATAAACGGTTGCTAAATTAAGTTTTCAGTTAAAGAAAATTAAGATTATTATTTAATAAAAATTAAAAATTATTAACACCTTAGATATTTGTATTCATATTAACTAATATGAGTGGTTGTTTACATTATTACATAAGTATGGAATGGAATAAAATTTATTTTGTTAATATTTCACATAAGGATATTATAGTTTTATAAATAAACTTACTATTAATTTTATTATTGGGAAAA
>APFE030917568.1:62910-79244 GCA_000404065.3 Pinus taeda | reverse complement strand
ATATATATATAGCTTGAGTGGGCACAATGGTTAAGAGCATGTGTTTCCTCCTAAAAGGTCACAAGTTCAAAACCAGAGGAGGGTAGAGTATGTATGCCTTTGTAGACTTAGTAGTCAAATCCTTGCGTGAAGATGGGTTCCTTGTCCCACAAACAAGAGTGTGGCCATTAAAAATGGATTATATATATAGCATGGAAAGGGATTATTTTCCATAGGACTTACTCCCACTTTACCATGGAAATTCTTAATTTGTATATAGGCTTTGTTGGAACAACATGAGCCAATACCATGGCTTATTAATACCATATGCTCAAAAAACCATTACGCATTTCATATGTAATCTGAATTGGATCATCATATTTTTTTTGTATCCATCTTGATGCTTTAAGAGTGGAAAAAGTGGAGGAATCATCTCTTAGGACCATTTTTACTGGCGGGACATAGTTTCATTGGGTCTGAAACCTTCCTAAAGCATTTTGAGGCATCATATGACATTCTTAGGGTAAAATTTTCCACTATAGCACCACATCTTTTTTCTCTATTCTACACATAGATACCTTTCCATTGGCATAAGAATAATGCCAATTAGAATCCATATGTGAAAGTTATGCCACTCAGAAGTTGACTTTCTTGTTTTCACTAGCATAATTTGAGATGATGCCATTGAAGCCCCTATTGTTTATGAGAAAAGGTGACGGCCATGTGCTTATGATGTAGAAGACTCTAGAAAAGTCTATATTATAACTTTGGTTAAGATTTCAGAGAGTCAAACCTAACAACTAGTAGGCTATTGAGTTGTGTTATGACCAGACCCCTAGGAGGAAAAGGGGTTCCATTCTTTCAAGTGCATTTGTTCAATACCTGAGCGAAAATAGATGTGGGATAAGAAATAGAGAATATAGAGAGGATTTTCACACCATATCTGCACACGGGCCATGATCTAGGTGGCTCAAGACACATACAGAAGTCCTAGAGGACTCCAAAAGGGTTAAAATTTAGAGTGGTCAGATTTCTCCCAAACCAACATCAGATTGAAGTGCTCATCGCCTCGATTCCAACAATGTGAATGACACTCAAATCCGAGCTCATATGAGGGAGAAAGATTCATTTAAATTTTTGGTCAAAGTTGCGATGTGGGCCAGGTTTAATGGTCCTACAAGTTGACTGAGTCCTGGACATGGAATCTAGCTCTCGAGGAGCAGAAGAATTTGTTGAATGCATAATTTGTCTAATAACCCTTATATTAGACAAAATCAGAAATGGGGCCTATTATTAACAAAAATAAAAATATATATATGTGTTCAGGTGGCGGACGATGACCCCTACCACCCCCTCCCCCTCACCGTCACAAACCATATATTAAAAACAAATTTAATTAAAACATAGGCCAACAGACCATGACTGTCACTGGCCCCAACCACCATACATTGTAATCTTCGATAAGCGGTCAAACACATTTGTTATATTATAACAAACATAAATGTGTATGGGCGGTGGGCGGGCCACCTCCAGTGTACCCGGCCCACGCCCCACCCATTTTCCACTTGTCACATGAATTTTGAGGGCGGCAGGGCTTGAACCCGCCCGACCGGTGTGGACAACCCACCTACCGGGTGCCCTCACACTAACACCAACATATTAACACCTTTTAACACAAAAATCAAATTGTTCAATGCATGTCAAAACAAAATAAAAACAAACCTTTGCTTAAAATTAATGCGCTACGTGTATTTTTGGCGAGGGGAATATTTGATCCCCTGACCTCCCACCTTAACCAATGCACTAGTGGCGTTTCCTTGGTAAACTCCTCCCACAAAAAAATACATAAAGCCATTCTTTCTGATCTGCACGGAGGAGAATGGAGGCGCTGAACGGAGGAAGGGGAACTGGAACGGAGGTGTGGCAGCGCAGAGGGGTCTGCCTGGGAATGGAAATCGAGGTTGGTTCCCAGAATATTCCAAGAAATATTCTCATGCAAATTCTTTGAGGAATCTTTAAGATTCCCTCAGAGGTAAAAATTCATTTTGTCAGAATGTAATCAAGTTTACAGTCATTTTTCTCAGATTTTGGCAGGGAAAGCAATGGCGAGGTTAGATTCGCCTTTTGAGAAGCAGATTTGCAGATTCCCAGTGAAGGAGAAACTTTGAGAATCTTGAGGGAATCTTATATACTCCTTACAGGTTGAAATGTCCCAGATCCAAAATGTAGCCAACTTTATACTCATTCTTCTCAGAATTTCACAAGGATCTCAATGGTGAGATCAGTTTTTTGAATTTAGTTGCCAATCTCTAGTCTACCTAGAGGAGGGAATCTTTGGAGAATCATGAGAGAATCTAGAATATTCCTACAGGCCTAGATTTTTTCTGGTGTCATAATTCAACAAATGGATAGTCGATTTTACACCTCCTAGCGACACAAATTTCGTGGTGCAATCATTTTTATAGCTAAGCCTTCTATTTTTCGACCATTTTCTAGATTGGAGTGACAATGTTAGATTTGAAAGTGTGGATAGTAGACCTTATGCCATTCGATGCCACAATTTTGATGGTGCATTCAGATCCAACAAGTAAGTATTTTATTCTTCAACCAGCATGAGAGTTGAGGTATATGAAGTGTTGTTGTCATATACTTCTTTGATCATTTGTTGTGAGATGTACTATGTTGTTTTGATTCTTGCTTGATGTATGATGCAAAATCTTTGTGTCTATTTCATGTGAGATGTATTCATCATGGATTGTTATGTATGTTTTGATTGAAATCCTTTTCTTGCCATGATGGCAGGATACTCATTGTCACCATGGGTGTTTTGGTTGAGATCCTTTGATGCCATGATGGCGAGATACTCATTGTCACCATGTGTGAGATTATGTCATGCTGATAGGAGGTTTGTTATGAATGATAATTCTTGTAGCGGAACATCTCGTGGAGAGAATTTGCCACTCATGTAGAGGGAACATATCCTTGTATGAAATAAAACATAGTCCATGTACATGTTCACAATTTCCAGCACTGAATGAAGCAGCCAACACCATATTGACACTGGGCCTAGAGAAGTAGTCCACGCTGGATGAACTCCGTTATCAACGTCTCATGTCTATGATTTTCTAATTGTCATTGTGTTTCCATCTATTTAAGCATGCATATATGTTCATTTATTCTCTTATAAAATGCAATTCTAACTACATCATGGAAGAAAAAGATCTTGGTTAAATCCAGAAGTTGAGTCAACTCGCATCAAGTTTGGTATCAGAGTAGTCTTCATGTGAATGTGAATTGTGAGCGTGAACAATGAAACATGCAGCAATGGAGGATGACAAAGAGATGTACAAGATCATGCTTAGAGCGTCCAAAAAGATGGACATAATGTATGAATCTCTACAAGAAAAGATAGAGGAAAAGCAACAATTGCAACTTTAGTTGCGAGCAACAGAAGAGGCAATAGAAGAACTGAAGCACGAAAACCAAAGTCTTCAAGAAGATAATGCTGAATTGAAGATGATTCTACAAGCAGAGAAAGAGGAGAAAAAGAGGTTGCTATGCTAACAACAAGCTAAGGACGAGGCCTTGAAAAAACTGCAGTTTGACCCCTGTGAGGTAAAAAGTAATTCTCTGGCTTCATGTATGTTTCATGATGATGATTTCACTATTTTTGAAAATCATACCACAGGAATTGGCTCCTAACTGCTGAAGAGAATATGGTATGAATGAAAATGCTTTGGGCATTAATTGCCAAGGAATTGTCATCCCCATCAAAGTAGAGGAATTACCTCGTCAGGCAAGACTTTGGTATGTCGAGAAGGAAGTTGGGGAATGTGTGAAGACAGCCATTGAACCACCAACAACTGATGATGATAAGCCCTCATCAATTATTTTTAACTCGATAGTGGAGGTAAAATATGTTGACTTCCCTTTAGTTTCATCTTCACATAGTATGATTTTTGTTGCAAATGTGGAGATACCAATTACAGGGACAAACTTGAGGCTCCTTACCATGATGAGGTACAAGGAAGAAGAAGAACTTGGTGTTAATACCCAAGGCATTACTCAACCATTGGAGGTTGTGGAGAGACCTCCATTTGCATACTTGGGATACACTGAAGGAGAATGCTAAAAGGTGTCAGATGCTTCCGAGACATCATTGAAATCGTCAAGGAAAGAAAATTATGGGAACACATCACCATCATCCCATGACAGTGCCCATTGCAGGGAAAGAGCTGAGGCAAGCTCTCATCACGATAATTACACTAGAGACAACAAGGAAAGGTATAACCAGTCTCAATATTCAAATGTTCATTTTAATTACAATCATGTTGCTAATGATCAATGTAAATCATGGAATTGAAAAAAAATTACTTTTTGTGGTTTACATAATCATGTATTTGATGAGTGCTGGAAGAGAATGACAACATGAAAAAGGATGAGGCATGAAATACCCTCTCAATAGTAGCCAAGAAAATGGTAAATGATGCAGTAGCATTCAGCTTAGCAATATCATTGTATTTTAGTAGACATATGGGGCCTTGTGTTTTCAAGGAAGTTGGATTCCTATGTGTTAAATTAATGTAATTATTAAGGTTTTGAGTGATTTTAATGAGAGAATCTAGAATAGGATTTAATTAGGTATTGTGAGGCATATTTGTAAATGTTCTCAAATGTTGGAGAACATGAAAGAATTAGGATAGTTTTGAGATTGAGAGATTTGGGAATTAATTGTAAAAACTTAGACTAGGAATTAGTTGATGATTTTGTTGATTAGAGAGGATCCTTAGGAATAAAGAAGAGATTTTAGGATTTTGTTGAGAAGGTTATGGATCTAAACCAGGAATTGGTTATAGAATCCTTTTGTATAAATGAAAGCCTAAAAGGCATAAAACGAGTTAGTTAATCAGCTAGTTAGAGGGTTACTAGTTGGTTAATTAGACAGGGTTTGACTATAAGCCTACAGGCATGAAGGGAAAAGGCCACTAATACAAAAGATCAAGCCAAATAAGGAACTTCTATGTAAATAATTGAGTGTTAATACAAAGAACATATTCCAAATTTATATGGTGTGTGAATGTGCAGCGATTGACCAGTGATTTGTAGATTATGTATGAACCAGAGTAAAACTGTGTAACAGAGTGTTGCAGGTATAAGATCAGTGAGAAGATAGTATTGGAGAACACCTAATACACAAAATAACAGAGAGGGGGCAGTGCACAAAGTGGGAGAACAACAATCGGAAGTGATTGAACAAGTCTAGGAAGAATAAACACACAAAGAATGATATAGGCATGTGTTACGTGAATAGACCAAAACAATGGAAAAGGTGCATAAAGGCGAAGGAAGTAAAGGCACAAAGAAATGAAGTAAATGTGCACAAGAGCCATTGGATCTATAATATCAACGGGCGAGGTCGTGTGCGATTGGCGGCCAAGATTAAGTCATGCAGCATAAAGTTAAAAGATGAATGGCGGAGATTAAACCCAAGTGTTAGTGGAAGGACATAGTAGTTTTCGTAAGTGGAAGTGCTTTCTTGCGTGGCCTCAAAGCTGTAAGCAATATTCCCAAAGAAGGACCCAAGAAAGTTATGGATTGTGATCTAACCCAGTTAAAGTCCGGATAGATCACAACCATCCGTTTAATGGTGATCGGATAGATATCACGTGGTTAAAGTGCATGGGGTTTAAATTGAAAAATAGACGTGATGAAGTTTTATACAATGGGGTTAAGAGCTCGTTTTGTTCTGGAAATCATAACCGTTCGTCGAGGGATGGATCAGACGGTAATTGCGTGTGGACATGTGCGTGGTTTAACTTTCCTGGTGGACCTGATGGGTTAATTAAAAGAAGTTTAACTTATTTGAGATCCGGGGGAGATGAGTTAAAGTTGGTGACATGACGCGATAGCCAGTGATCTAAAGGAGCGAAAATTGACGGTGGTGGTTGAAAGTGATAAGGAGGACCTCGATATGTGTGCAGAGGTTTGTGAAAATGCAGAAAGGTAAGGTTAAGTGCGGTTAATATAATATTTCTATTATATGGGTATTATAATAGAAATAGTGGAATTAAATATATTTTGGGTTAAGTCGAGTTTAACCAAAGTCGGAGGACCATGGTATGGTTAGGATGGGTGGGTAATAAGAATTAACCAAATATTAAGAAGGGTTGTTAATGTTTAGACTTTGCATAAGTTAATTAAACGTCGTCGCATAGAGTTTAATTAAAGAACATTAAACCTTGGTTATAGAGGGTTTTCACCATGGATCAGGTGATTAATTCCTGGGACGAGTGACATGCAATTTTTATTTGGTTAATATTGGTATGGTCAGCTTAGGAGAGCATCATTTGGTATTAGACCTGAACAAAGAAATTGTATGTGAAAATTTCTTTGAGAAAATTTAGAACATAATTATGTTTTGAAGGTGTGTATACAGGTGAAAGGAGATCAGATTTTAAGTCTGACAAATAGTAGACACACAAAGATAAAGTCTGACAAAATTTACAGATGCAAAGAAATAGAGACCAATCCATTCAAAGTGCAGGTGAATGGTAGAACAAGATCATGCAGAGATCTTGAAGGTGAGATGATATGTTTTTGTTTTAATTTGGTTTTAATATTGGAGAGTTTGTGGTCTTTATATTGTTGCACAAGTAGCAGCATAAGAAGGTGAGAAGATTGCAACAACCTAGAGCAAGGAGTGCTCAATTGGTTCTAGAGGAGAGAACCAGAGAGATTCCGAAAGACTAAGCTTAGAGGAGAGAATCTTAGTGAGGTATCGTGTAGCAAGGAGGACTTGTTACTACAGAGGTTTTGTTGTAGCTCATAGAAAGATCATAAAGGAAATTCCATAGAGGATGTGGGTAGAAATGCTAAGGGATGAAGGAAGCTAGTAAGAATTTCTGAGTGAAAGAAGAGGTAACCAAAACTTAGTATTTCATTTGCGATTGAAATAAAGAGGACAATTGTGTTTTTAAAAGGTGCAGATGAGTTGAATCCTAGAAGGAGCAGAGAGAAGTGCTCAAAGAGGTTCGAAAGAATATAGAACCAAGTGCTTGCTAAAATACCAACTATAGAGGAAAGCTTGGTGAGGTAAGTGGCAACAGGGGGGACTTTCTGTTGTAGAGGCTTTAATGTAGGTCATAGTAAGTGAGTGAGGAACTCATGAAGAGAGAGAAGAATACTACTATTGATAGTCATAACAAAGGTAATAGAGGTTCTGAGGAAGACCACAACAGAAGAAAAGTGAAGAAAGAGAATGCTAAGGAAAATAGCAAGAGAATGAGTCAAGAGGAGCTTGAAAAGGAGATTGCAGAGTTAAAAGAACAACTCAATGTATTAAGGATGATACTAGAGGAAAGCCAAAGACAAGGTTAGGTCTTGAGGAAAAAGGTAGTGAAGTGGCATAAATTACAGAGAAGGCTACAATAGAGGCAAGTGAAGTGGCTGGTGGAAAAACTTAGAGAAGGTGAGCTGGAAATGGAAATTTCCATTTGTGAAGCAGAACAGGGGGGAGTTCTAGGTGAAGATAAAGAATGCAAATCAATGAACTATTGGGATAGTTCAGAGAAGCATACTGAAGTGTTGCCAAAGGAAGAGGAGGCACTGAGTCCTTATGTTTTTAATTTTAATAATTGTTTTGTGAGTGCAAGTTTTGCAGAAGATTGACAGTCTTATGAAGCTGTCATAAAAATTGATAAAAGTCACCAGAGTTCAGAGGAGAACTTGCATCAGCATACTAATGTGCTAACAGAGGATGAAGAGTACTTCTCAGAAGATAAGTATTCTAGAGAAGAGTATGATGGAGAATGCCTCTTAAATGAGGAAAATATTGAATTGTTGCAGTAGAAAGAAATTATTGATGAATTGTTATTTGGAGTTGTTACAAAACAAGGACAATTCCTTATGGAAGAAGGAGATGAAGATCAACCTGAAGAGCTGCTATGTGAAACATTAGTTGAGGCTCTTGAGCGTTACATTTTTCAAACTAACAATTGTTGTGTGAATACAGGGATTATAAGTGTTGAACGTGAACTTATTTTTGTGAAGATGAATGAGACAAAATTGTTTATGGAAGGCAATCTGATTGAATCATTGGGAAATAGTGACCAGATAAAGGATGAAGCTGGAAATGAAGAGCATGGTGATAAAACACTTGCTAAATGTAAAGAAGAGATTGAATTGTTGGAGAAGTTTCTAGGAGGAAATGGCAATAAAAAAGAAATGGTTACAACAGTACTTAAGAGTAGCAAAGAGTGTCCAAAAGACATGGAGACAAAAGAGTGTTTTAATTCACAAACCAATAGTTTGTTTTCAGGAACATTGAATAGAATGATTGAGTGTGATCCTGTGATCGAAGAAATTGAACAGAGGTTATTTGGAGATGAAATGAAGTTTAGAAGCAACAAGAGGGTAAGGATGTAAGGGTGGCAGTAAGGAACCAACAACTACAAAGTGAAGGAAACCAACAGAAGATTAAAGGCAAAGTTGAAGAAGAGACTATGTTAGATGAAAACATAGTAAAGGGTCATTATTCCATCATGATGATAGGCATAGTGGAGATAACCAGGGAAGCTGTTGAGGCAGTCAATAAATAAGAAAGACTAAACTCTCATCAAAGGATCAATGAGTGGGAGAAAGAATTGGAGCTACTGGAGAAATGGCTAAAAGCATCAGCAGGGAAGAAAGAACCTAAGGAAGATTGTAAAGGATATGTAAGAGAGGAAGAGGGAAAAGTCTAGCAAAGAAATGAGTTGGACATA
Organism: Pinus taeda; assembly: GCA_000404065.3. Classification (NCBI taxonomy): domain Eukaryota; kingdom Viridiplantae; phylum Streptophyta; class Pinopsida; order Pinales; family Pinaceae; genus Pinus; species Pinus taeda. The sequence continues at coordinate 70,503 of APFE030917568.1, read as the reverse complement.
GAAGTTGAAGAATTATGGAAATTAATGATGAAATAGTCCAAATGGAGGAGATTGACAGCAACAGGAAGAGTGATCAATCAGAATTTGAAACCGATTGACATGGAGAGGAAGATGAAACAGAAGATAGTAGACATACATCAGTAGCAAAGGTGCAGAGCGTTTGGATAGTTACAAACTAAATTTTGGGACTCTCGAGGTTTTCTATCAACATATGAAAGCACATGATTAGGAGATCATGAATGTTTTCAACCTTGAGAGTCTAATGCAGGAGCATTCAAATTAGCAATATCTTTGTATTTTAGTAGACCTAGTGGGCCTTGTGTTTTCAAGGAAGTTGGATTCCTATGTGTTAAATTAATGTAATTATTAAGGTTTTGAGTGATTTTAATGAGAGAAGCTAGAATAGGATTTAATTAAGTATTGTGAGGCATATTTCTAAATGTTCTCGAATGTTGGAGAACATGAGTGAATTAGGATAGTTGAGAGATTGAGAGATTTGGGAATTAATTGTAAAAACATAGATTAGGAATTAGTTGATGATTTTGTGGATTAAAAAGGATCCTTAGGGATAAAGAAGAGATTTTAGGATGTTGTTGAGAAGGTTATCGATCTAAACCAGGAATTGATTATAGAATCCTTTTGTATAAATGAAAGCCTAAAAGGCATAAAAAGACTTAGCTAGTTAGCTAGTTAGAGGGTTACTAGTTAGTTAATTAGACGAGGTTTGACTATAAGCCTATAGGGATGAAGGGAAAAGGCCACTGATACATAAGATCAGGCCACATAAGGAACTTCTACGTAAATAATTGAGTGTTAATATAGAGAACATATTCCAAATTTATATGGTGTGTGAATGTGCATTGATTGACTAGTGATTTATAGATTATGTATGAATCAGAGTAAAACTGTGTAATAGAGTGTTGCAGGTATAAGATCAGTGAGAAGACAGTACTGGAGAACACCTAATATGCAAAAGAACAGAGAGGGGACAACACACAAAGTTAGAGAACAACAATCGGAAGTGATTGAACATGTCCAAGAAGAATAAACACACGAAGAATGATATAGGTCTGTGTTGGGTGAATAAACCAGAACACTGGAAAAGGTGCATAAAGGCGAAGGAAGTAAAGGCATGAAGAAATGAAGTAAATGTGCATAGGAGCCATTGGATCTATAAGATCAACGGACAAGGTCATGTGAGATGGGCGGCCAAGATTATGTCGCACAACATAAAGTTAAAATATGAGCGACAAAGATTAAACCCAAGTGTTAACGAAAGGACAGAGTGGTTTTCGTAAGAAGTGGTTTCTCAAGCGGCCTCAAAGCCATAAGCGGTATTCCCAAAGATGGACCCGAGAAAGTTATAGACTGTGATCTAATCCAGTTGAAGTTTTGATAGATCATAGTAGTTCATTTAATGGTGATTGGACGGATATCGCATGGTTAAACTGCATGGGGTTTAAATTGAAAATCAGATGCGATGAAGTTTTATACAACGGGGTTAAGAGCTCATTGAGTTCCGAAAATCAGAACCGTTCGTTGAGGGATGGATGGTACGATAATCATGCGTGAACATGTGTATGGTTTAACTTTCCTGGCAGACCCGATTGGTTAATTAAAAGAAGTTTAACTTCTTTGAGATCCACGAGAGATGAGTTAAAGTTGGTGATATGAGGTGACAGTCATTGATTTGAAGGAGCAGAAATTGATGGTGGTGGTTGAAAGTGATAAGGAGAACCTCGATATGTGTGCAGAGGTTTGTGAAAAGGCAGAAAGGTAAGGTAAAGTGCGGTTAATGTAATATTTACATTATATGGGTATTATAATAGAAATAGTGGAGTTAAATGTATTTTTGGTTAAGTCAAGTTTAACCAAAGTCGAAGGTCCATGGTATGGTTAAGATGAGTGGGTATTAAGAATTAACCAAATATTAAGAAGGGTTGTTCATGTTCCACTTAAGGGTTTATCAAAGGTTAATTAAATTTTAGACTTTGCATAAGTTAATTAAATGTCCCCGCATAGAGTTTAATTAAGGAACATTAAACCTTGGTTATAGAGGGTTTTCACCATGGATCAGGTGATTAATTCTTGGGACGAGTGACATGCAATTTTTATTTGGTTAATGTGGGTATTGTCAGCTTAGAAGAGCATTAGTAAAGTAGATCTAGAGGAAGAAGACATATTGCAGTCATTGCAATAGAAGTGGCCATCAAAGGGCCACATGTTGGAGGCTCCATCCAAAGCAGCGTCACAAGGACGAATCATCCGTGCATGAACCAAGTGAAACAGTTGTTCGACCAGTGAATGTGCCACAAGGAGGCGACCCATTCACTTTGATAAGTGAGAAATGGTTCTTCTAGGTGTGGTAGAATGTCATGGTCTTATTTTTTCTAATCATGTGTTGCATTTTAAACTGTAAAAGTGATGGTGTGTTTTCCATCACTTGTTGTAGCAACAATGATGTCTGGTCTTATTTTGTGATTACATTTTAAATAGTGAAAATGATGTTGTGTTTCCATCACTTGTCAAAGAAACAAGTGTTTGTTCTTATTTTTGTAAATCATGTGTTGTAGTGATGATGTGTTTTCCATCACTTGTTGAAGCAATAATGATATGTTGGCCTTGTTTTCATAGCTAGGGTATTATTTCCATTTTGATGTAAACTTGACCACAAAGTATGTGTTATAAACTCATGGAAAGTATGGGATTCTTGGGTCATTAGTTGGTCATGTAAATTAAGCATGTAATTTGCAAAAACAATGTACTATAGGTTTGCAGAGCTTGCAGGTGTCAGCTCATTGCTTATGGCTCCGAAGGACAAAGGTGAAGGAGAAGGAAGGGTGACTTATCAAACACTTGTGGTGCAGACAATGTACAAAGAAGTTGTAGATTATTTTTCATGCTCTTCGAGGACCAAAAGATCCTTAGTGGGGAGGATTGATCCAGGTGGCTCCAGACACATGCAGAAGCCATAAAGGATTTAGAAAGGGTTAAAATTAAAACTGGTCAGATTGCACCAAAAATGACAACATATCCAAGTGCTCATCACCCTGATTCCAACGGTGTGAATGACACTCAAATCCGGGCTCATATGAGTGAGAAAGAGCCATTCAAAGTTTTGGTCAAAGTTTCCATGTGGGCCAAGTTTAATGGTCCTACAAATTGATCGAGTCCGGGAAATGGAATCTAGCTCCTAAGGAGTGGGCGAATTTGTTGAATGCATACTTTTTCTAATAACCCTTATATTAGACAAAATTGGAAACGACGCCTATTATTAATTAAGATATATATTATATATATATATATATATATATATATATATAATATATATATATATATATATATATATAATATATATAATATATCTATCTATCTATCTATCTATCTATCTATCTATCTATCTATCTATTTCTATCTATATATATATATATATATAATATAAATATATATATATATATAATATATATATATATAATCTATCTATCTATCTATCTATCTATATATATATATATATATATATATATATATATATATATATATATATATATATAATATATATATCTGTGTGTGTGTACCGCCGCCACCCGAGCCCCGTCCAACAAAATTGTATATTAAAAACAAATTTAATCAAAGCATAGGGCGACAGGCCATGACCCCCACTGACCCCAACCACCATACAACGTAACCTTCAACAAACAGTCAAACACATTTGTTATATTATAACAAACATAAATGTGTATGGGTGGTGGGCGGGCCACCTCTAGTGTACACAACCCACGCCCCACCCATTTTCCACTTGTCACAGGAATTCTGAGGTTGGCAGGGCTTGAACCGACTTGGCTGGTGTGGGGTCCCACCTCCCTGGCACCCTCACACCAACACCAATGTATTAACACCTTTTAACACAAAATGCCAATTGTTCAATGCACGCCAAAACAAAATAAAAACAAACCATTGTTTAAAATTGAGGTGTGATGTGTATTTTTGGTGGGGGAGGGATTTGATCCCTTGACCTCCCACCTTTAGTGCCTCTGCCTTAACCAATGCTCCCGTGGTACTTCCTTGGTAAACTCCGCCCACAAAAAAATACATAAATCCATTCTTTCTCATTTGCACGGAGGAGAACAGAGGCGCCGAATAGAGGAACGGGAACCAGAACTGAGGTGTGGCAATGCAGAGGGGTTTGTCTAGGCATAGAAATAGAGGCAGGTTCCTAGAATATTCTAGGGAATATTCTCATGCAGATTCTTTGACGAATCTTTAAGATTCCCTAGGAGACAAAAATTCGTTTTGTCAGAATGGAATTAAGTTTGTAGTCAATTTTCTCAAATTTTTATAGGAAAATAAATGGCGAGGTTAGATTTGCCTTTTGAGTAGCAGATTTACAGATTCCTAGTGGAGGAGAATCTTGAGGGAATCTTACAGATTCCTTGGAGGCTAAAATTTCCCAAATATAGAATGCAACCAACTTTATATTCATTCTTCTCATAATTTCGCAAGGATCTCAATGGCGAGATCAATTTTTTGATTTGAGTTGCAGATATCCAGTCAACCCAAAGGAGGGAATCTTTAGAGAATCACGGGGGAATCTAAAAGATTCCTATAGGCCCAGATTTATTTCGATGTCAGAATTCGATAAATGGATAGTTGATTTTACACCTCTCGATGACACAAATTCAATGGTGTAGTCAGGTTTTTTAGCTGAGCCTTATATTCTTCAATTTTTTTCTAGATTGGAGTGACAGTGTTAGATTTCAGAGTGTGGATAGTCGATCTTATGCCATTTGATGCCACAATTTTGATGGTGCTTTCAAATCTAGCAGCTGAGTATTCTATTCTTCATCTGGCATCAAAGTTGAGGTATATGAAGTGTTGTTTTCATGTACTTCTTTGATCATTTACTGTGAGATGTACTATGTTGTTTCGATTCCTGCTTGATTTATGATGCAAATCTTTGTGTCTATTTCATGAGATGTATTCATCATGGATTGTTATGTATGTTTTGATTGAGATCCCTTTGTTGTCACGATGACGGGATACTCATTTTCACCGTGGGTGTTTTGGTTGAGATCCCTTTGATGTCGTGATGACGTGATACTCATTGTCACCATGTGTGAGATTATGTCATGCTGATGGGAGGTCTATTGTGAGTGATAGTTCCTATAGCAGAACGTCTCGTGGAGAGACTTGGCCACTCATGTAGAAGGCACATATCCTTGTAAGACAGAAAACATAGTCCATGCACATCTTCACCATTCCCAGCACTAAATGAAGTGGTCAACACCATCTTGACACCAGGCCTAGAGACATAGTCCACACTGGATGAACTCCATTATCAATGTCTCATGTCTATGATTTTTTGATTGTCATTATGTTTCCATCTATTTAAGCATGCATATATGTTCATTTATGATCTTGTAAAATGCAATTCTAACTACATCACAAAAGAAAAATATCTTGGTTAAATCCAGAAGATGAGTCAACTCAGATCAGGCCAAAACCATACTTCTTTGTACTTGTAACCATATTTCCATTTAGAGAAATAGAGTAGAGTAGCCTCACCTTCTAACTGGGTTTTTCCCTTGAAAGAGTTTCATAATTCATAACTTGTGTCAAATGTCTGTGTTCTATTTTATATTTTCGTTCTCTATTTTCTGCATAACTTTAAATTAAGATGTATGCACCATTAACAATAAATCTTGTAACATGCTCCTCCCATATCTACCCAAGTAACTGACCAACTAGGGTAAATGTGTGGTGAGAGGCTACTATGATACGATTCAACCTCCTAGGTTACCTTAAGGAAATAGAATCAATGGAAACACATCAACAATACCTTCTACATCATCAACAACACTCTCAGGAGGCAACCCAGCCACTCAAGCATCCTCCCCTTGGGTCCCATTGAGTTTTCGACCTCTTGACCTCTGGGCACTCTCATGCTATGGGCATGCTAGGGTCCACCTACCTCTGGATGCTCCCACAAGGCCATATACCTGTGTCTAGGGACTTTTCCCAATAGACCTATGCCAACATCCTTGAAATTTAAGGTACTTTTCTAGCCCAGAATTATGGCCCTGCCCATAAATTGTTGTAGCTTGCAGAATCCATTAAACACATGATGATAATACTAATAAACCAAAAATCAACTTCAGGACTAGGCCTGACCATCCCCAACCAGGACTAACATTCTGTCAAACACTTGACATCAATGCAATCTACAGGTCTAGCATACAAGATAAAGCATGAATGACTCCAAACTCTTATGAGACATGATAAGAAGGATCACCACCTTCTCCTTTGAATTTTTATGACATCAATTAGGTCTTCTATCCATCATTTTAACAACTACAAGTAAATACATGAAATAACCATGACATGAACCAGTCATTTAACCATGCTTTAACCAACAAAAAATCATGAAAATAATAGATAACAACCATTAAATCCACATATAAATAAGTACAAAAGAAAGAAAACTTAGCTTTTATTAAACATACGAAAATATGACTAGGTTCGGGACTTCCATGTACCACTCGACCGTAGACATGGCTAAACCAAATATTTCTTTCAGTTAGTCACCCCCGTGCCATATTCCAAGCATGAAAGTGGTATCTCGTGTAAAAACCAATCCAAAAACAACCAAGGGAATCTATAGGTTAAACCACCTCCACTCTCACCAATCTATGATCACAACAAAACCAGTGCTCCAATAAAAAAACTAAAACAAAATTGGAATGCCATCTAGAATCCATCATTATCCTTGAGGAATTTTCTGTCTCCTTGTCTCCCAAGATTTACCGCAATCCAATCCTGGATCACTAGGCCCTAAACCGACACACCTCCCTCAGGCTTTACGCTGTATCCCAAAAAAACTATTCAGGGGATTCTTGTGCCTTTGGAAATGAACCTTTAGACCACCTCCGCCATAGATTCTAAAATCCATCCGATAATTCTAAAGCTCAAAACAAAGATCAACATCCCAACACACCATGGTATCTAGAAAAAGGCAAGGCTAGTCTAAAAATAACTATCATAACCTAACAAAACCATGCCACCGATAACAAGAGAACCATACAACAACATGCAAATTCATGTATGTCAAAACGAGCTAAGAAATAACACATGCAATATGTTACATGGAAGTATTCTTGTTGAAGCTGCTTGATCCTACTCTTCCTTCCTTGATCCTTTTTTTCCTTCATTTCCTTTTGTTTGCTTTTCCTTCCTTTCTCCAAGGCTAAAGTGCTCCAAGAAAACTCTAAGTGTCCAAGAGTGAGAGAGATGTTATAGAAAGTGTAACTAGCTTCAGTCTTCATAATACATTGTAATTATGATTTTATGTAAAGAAGAAAAAAATGTATTTATTGTATTCCTTGCATCATGGGTTAAATGAGAAAGAAGTGTTATTAATAGGTCAAAGACTTCTTCTTGATGTCTTTAGGATTTTTCATAATAGATAAGAGTAATTGTCATAATTATAAAGTCATGTTACACTTGGAAGAAGTCCTCTAAGAAGACAAGCACAATCATCCTCATGTTGGCCTCAAAATATGCATAAAGAAGTGACATGCTGGCTTCAATATGTATGTA